>APFE031618959.1:84560-117346 GCA_000404065.3 Pinus taeda | reverse complement strand
CCCTAAAAAAAAAAACATTGTTCCAGTATCATCACTTTCGTTTTAAAGCTATATTTTGCATGAAAATTTCGTAGTCACTGCCATTTTTAAAACATGTTCAAAATTGACGGCTAAAAAATAAAATCATCGTTCCAGTCTACACACTTTTCATTTTAGCACTGTTTTTGATATTTTTTCGGGGTTTTTTGGCCAGAGTTCCCGTTTTGAGTTTATAGTTCTTGTTTCAAAGTTTACATAGATAAATGAATAATTTTTTGATGATTTATATGCTAAGTTGAAATCCCCAAGATTATTAGCTTTTAGCACCATGTTTCAAGACAAGTAAATAGAGGAGATAAATAAAAGGTTAGCTAAGGTGGAGAGGATGAAAAAAAATAGTGAATACACTATGAGAGATTAAGAGATCATGCTAAGGGAAGAGTGTAAAATGGGAATTGAATATGAGAAAAGGATATACAAGAGGAGGAAATAAGAAAAAAATATTAGGAAGGGATGAGAACAAAAATTGAAGAGGAAATAAAGAGAAGATGAGAGGAGGCAAGTGCTCAATTGTAAGTAGAAATGAAAAGGTTAGAAACTAAGGTAGAACTAAGGAAATGTCCACAAAATATGCTTAGGAGAAAGAGATACTAGAATCTTAAATGAAAATGCAATAAAAAGAATAAATTTTGAAAGAAGAGATATTAATAGACAAAAAGGACGAAAAAAATTCCTACCAAAGGAACAAAGACTATGGGATGAAAATGATAAGAAAGAAAAGGAAACATTTATAGGTGAACAGGAGAAGAAGAGAAGAATAGAGAATAAGGAAATATTAAGTGTTTTCCCTTAGGTTAACCCTGTCTAGAAATAAATGTCAAGGCACCCTATGGAGGTTATGATAACCTCCCCACTTTAGGTATTCAAGTTGACACTTGGACGAGAAAGAGTAACCCTCAATTGAAGTATACTTCAATAATCATAGAAATAGTTTTGTATTATTCATATTAATTCATAATAATAACCATATTTTAGAGGTTTTTTTATTGAAAATATATATTAGAAAGACAATAAGGTGTATGATATTGAAATAAAATGTTCTATGTCTAATTACTACCATAAAACCTCCTGTAACCAAACTTGTTATTCATACATAGTATAAAGCACATAAAATAGAATAGACTATTGAGAATGTTCATGAGAATCTAAAAAATATACGGATAAACATAAGGAATAGATTGATTGTTTATAAAGCTAACGTCAAAGAGACCGAAGTGAAAAAAAAGGAAAATTACTTAGATATATTATTAATTATCAATTGAATTAAGAGACAACCATCAATAGTAATTTTTCATTGCATACTTTCAAAATTTATTTAACTCAATTAAGATTTTCCATATTACTAACCCTTCAACAATGTTTGTAGATATAGTAATATAAAATTAAACTTTGAAAAGAAATTTTACAAAGTAAATCCATTTAGAATTGAAATTATGATAAATTATATTAGTTAAACAAGATAATATAAAATACCATAACATAAATTTCTATGCAAAAATAAGGGAGATGAAAATGAAATGATATAACTATTTTTAAGAATTGTATACATTGATAAGCCCAATGTGTGAGTTCCTACAATTTTAAATAATATCAATAAAACATAGTGCTGACCCTTTTGACTTGCTTAGGCCTTTGTTTTAAAATTAAGCTTTCCTATAGTACGCATCCCCAACTAAAAAAAATCACAACACACTTTCTATAAGGTTAACATCAAATCCATTGGGAAATCCTGAGTCACAAACAGGGTGAAAGATATAGTGTCCAGGCTCAAGGGAGGTTTGATGTTTATTATTGGTGCACCATTCACTCAGCTAAGGGTGCAGTTTAGAAGAACAAAGGGATTTTGTGGCTAGAGAGTGCATTGTACAACCAAGATGGATGGAAGGCTTATCCTAGGCACAGGGTGCATCTTCAACAAAAAATAGGGTTCCAACTGAGCCTTGGGAGTATGTTGTGTGCTCTCCCTTTCCTAGTGGGCATGTTTGCAAAAAATGAAATTTGTCTAAGTCTAAAAGATAAAGCATGGGAAAACATAATGATTTACGAGTAAAACTAAGTGAGACACATACCAAATCATTAGTAAAACTTAGACAGGACCCAATACTGAGAAGTATACATCAAAACGCCAGTTCACAAACACTCTCCAAGTATGACATACAAAGTATGTGTGATTGCAACCAAAAGTGTCATTTTGTGACTAGTAAGTGCACTATAGATGTCCTTAATGATGTGACAACACGTAGGAAAGAAAAAGGACACTTGAAACATATGTAATAACATGAAACAACACGTGATGACCAAAAGTGACACTTGGTACGATGGTAGGTAGTCTCCAAAATTTGAATTTAGCAAAATTTTGGAGGGTGTTGTAACTACGACAATAGCTTGATAAGATCTTTAATTTTCACATTTTTTCCTTTCCTAGTGTTGATGTTGATGCTAATCCATTAGCCTTATAGCACATACTAGGTTTTTTCCTTCCTTTTTCTTGCAAAAATTGTTAAGCCTTCATCATCCTCGTTGACACATTCAACAACTAACTTCAATGGAACAACAAACTAAGCCCTTTATGTTGGGAGTGGCATTTAAGGCATTCCTTTCTTAAAATTTGTTAGCCTTTCCCATTCTACAAGAATAATCAAAGGTTTCCTTTTTAATTTTAAATAAGATATCTCTAGCCTTAAATTAAGATAATATGGCATGGGGTTAGCTCATGGGTCAATTTTTCTAGTAGTATAAGAATATTAAAACCTGCAAAAGAACTTCTACTATCAATTCCCCAGAGATGGAATCCCCAATTGTACTTAAAATATAGCTCTAATCATTTTGAAATTTAACTAATTTTTACACATTATTTTTGTTTCATTCATGGAAATTGATGTCGTACCCCTATACTTTTCCATATCAAGCATAATTTCCCTTAAATTTCCCTCAAGAAGGTGGAATAAAAGCATTACTTTGGAAAATGGGAATCTTGTGAAAATACCTTAAAAAACCTAACTTCAAAGGATGTCATAGGTTGCCACTTGCTAACTACGACACTACTAGGTTTTTGCATTGTGCATACCTATTGGACTACGACATTGTTGTACTTATCTAGTTCACAGGGTAAAATTTATTTTAACAAAGATAAAATTAAAAAAGGAATGAGAATATTGTATTCTAGAAGCTTCATGGATTGGATATCCTCCAAGCAGTGTGGATTTGACTTGCATCCTTACCTTGTTATATCTCAACCTCCATCCCTTATCCTCCTATCCTTCCATAAGCATACAAGTACAACCATCTCCCATTGAGATGGTTAGTTAACAAATTTCAAGAAATCTTGGTGAAACTTTGCTAGAACACCAACCTTTTTACAATAAGACTTTTGAAGGTAAAGCATTGGAATGAAGGAACAAACTAGAATGGTACCTACAACATCAAGGCTTAGGCTGTAACCGCTTCTTTCGTGATTAATATAGTTATGGATTTCTTTCCCATGAATATTGTCTACATTCGATGTTTCTATTACATATCTTCTTGATCATATGTATAGTTCTTTTTCAAATCATAGCTGTATAGATGTGCTTTGATCTCTTATTTATTTTTTATATTTGCAAGTCTCTTCTTGACTAATACTAAAGGTCAGGAACTAAAGATTACAAGAAAATAGCAAGGATAAATGTCAGTTAACAAGGTGTGAAGCACTCATCTTCTTGTTTTTCATCTATGATTTGATCATTTTAGAGCTAAGTAAATTTTTTCGTTCATTTTTGTTTTGTTCTAAGTCTAGGTGTCAAACCTAGGGAGATCGCTATTGTCCGCAAGAGGGATGTTTCTACAAACGCAAATTCTTTAGTGTATTTATCATCTGAAACCATCCAACCACCCTTAGTCCAAGGATTTGGTAGGATGAACCTTTGAATACAATTCCATTCTTATTTCAACTTGTTAATTTCTACTCTAACCTGGGATATTTCTTGTTGCATCTCATCAATTTCTTATTTATTTTAATTGATGATCATTATTGTACAAATAGTTTCAATTATATCTGTGTTACCCATAAATTCAAGAACATATTTTGGTGTTGAATTAAACCATTGAGTAATTGAATCCATTCGATAATTTTATTTCAACCTCAGGTAGTATTGTTTTATACCTATGAAGGAATTATCTAAATAAACTAACTCCCACTTCTAAAACAAAAATATACTTGGATTAATTTTACTAATTTGGCAATGATATTATCTAATATCCTTTTGTTTGGCTTTCATATTAATCTTCCTTCCTATCAATTTGAATTCAGGGACTTTTGAAGATAATGTAACTATCCTGTATAATCCTTTTGTTAGAGTCGGTCTTGTCAGTCCTCCGTTAGAGATCAAAACTCTTTCTGCTTTTCATTTTTAGGTGTCTCACTCATTTCACTCAATTGCATTTGACTAGGGAGCATGCCATTGTCTCACAGAAGGGTTTGGTGTTCTTGTTTCCCTCATGCTTGTACCTGCCCGAGCCAGTCAAAATTTCTCTATGTTCATCAAAGGTCATTTCAATCATTCATAGTCATTATGCTATTTTGGTCAAAAAGAGTTAATTTTAGAGTCTAGGTCTAGTGGTTGGTCTTCAAACATGTCAAATAATGCCCAGAGGCCATGATGATGGTTTTCAAAGAGGTTCTTAGTTCAAAATGTCATCATCAAACACATTTGAGGACATTTCTTGTTCAAAACTCTGTTTTGAATAAGAAATTGTCGAATTCATTTTTTGTAATAATCATGTATTTTTTTTCCGCCATGGAGTTTTCAAAGCAGGATCTGGTTTTCCTTTTCCAAACATCAACACCAATATCCCTGTAAAATACAACCAAGTTCATCAGCTAAAAACTTAGAAAGTCAGTGAGAAAGCCAAAAGACAGAAGTTTCATTAAATGATAAAGTGCCAAAATGAAAAACATTACAAAGTGGGTTTTGGAGGAAGAAAAAATCAAATCCAACTCTTGCAAGATATTTCTCCAAGTTATATAAATCATTTGTGTCAAATTACATTCATAAAATATTATAGCAAAGTCGAATTTGGAGGTTGAAGAACAAGCTGCAGTTTGAAATGCCGTGACAGTGTTAAAAGGAGGAGTGCGGCATATACAACAAGTGGCGCAGCGCACTAGAGGAGCACGACACTCTGGGAGAAGTTGCCTAGTGTAAATTTACACGGGTGCGACGCTCTGAAAGGGGGCGACGATCTAGGCAAGTGGCGCAGTGCTCACAACCTATCATCCAAAAAAGCCCGAAAATCCTCCAAATAACCATTGAATTGCTTAAATTTGTCAGGTAGGATCAACATCTTGGTTGCTCATCCATTTTTGTGCTAGTGTGATGGTGGTTTATGGTTCCAAATGTTTGAAACAAAAATTCCAAACTCCTCCATTTCATTTTCCCTTCTCTCCATCATTCCCTTCTTCCCTATTCCATTTTACCCATTTTTCCCTACCCTAATACATTACTAAACTCCTATTCCCTATCCCCTACCACTTATTTCCAAATGTAAAAAATCCAAAAAAACCCTACCCTATGCAAAATTCCCAAACCCTCCTACATTGCCCTAAACAAAATCTATCCTAATACTCCTAATCCCTTCATTTTTTTCCCCTCCCTAACAATCCCTTGTTACATTGCTCCCTTGGTGATAGATTTCAACCATATTACAACAGCAGTCCAACATAGTCTTGCAACCAACATTCATTGCTCCAAGAAGTTTTCATAGCATTAATTATGTCATCTGATCATTCATCCAACTATGAGGTGGAGACTCAAAGTGACTCACCCAAGGAAGAATAGGCTCCCCAGAGGCCTCATAAAAGTGGCAGACATGCTAGAGAAGAACCAATCACCCTCATAGAATTGTAGGCCTGCCCTCTTGCTGTTTCTTGCTTTTGGTTTCGATCATGCTATGAATTTTGTGAGAAGGTGGCTAGTGTTCAATTCCATCAGACCATCGTGAGTTGGCTCGTCTTTTTGTACTGCATTTACATGGAGATCAAGTTACTTTGGCTGGTGTCACCTTTACACTTACACTAGAAACTATCTCACTAGCCACCGGCATGCCTAACATTGGTGAACCATGGAATAAGAAGTAGAAGATTAACCCGCAACACTATGAGCCATATATTAAACCTGGTTTCTTGAGGCAGCTCAAGAGAGTGTTCCTATTCCGATATCTTAAATATGAATATGCTCCCTTAATGAAATTAATCATGAAGTATTTCAGTTTTGAAGGTCGCTTCTCACGTGTATCCGCTTATCATATCAGGTTGCTCATGCATTTCACTCGGGTATGCATGATGAACATCCCATTATTCATATGTCGAAACATAGAAAGGATGACTGCCCTTGTGCAAAACAAGACCCCTAAACAACAGTTCAACAGCATTTACCATTTTGCTCTCATCAAGATTTTGGTGGTGCATCATCTTGAGTTACAGGGAATCACCTGGGAGGATTTCATCTCTCGTGATTTTTTCAGAGCTCCACTAGGACCTTCAGAGGTTGGATTTGAGACAGTTGGACCTTCTCATCCATATGAGCACCATGAGACCATTAGTGTGTCCGTGTTCATCACATATCAGAGGGGCACTAGACATTTGTTTGCAGCAGCAAAGCAAGTGTTATCTCCACCAGGGGTGGAAGGGGCCTCGCTTCCAACATCAGCACCACAGGTACAGGATAGAGGTAAAGGGCCAATGCATGACGAGGGGCCTTCAGGTGAGCATGATACCGATTTCATTCTCATCGAGGATGATGATGCAGCTGTGGTCCAAAATGTCAAAGATATCATGCAAGAACAACAGACACGGATTCAAGATTTGTCTCGCAACTTAGAGAGGGCCAAGTGGATTATCAGATGCCTTGAGTAATGGAACAAGCAACTTGAAGATCGGCAAGCTGAGATAGAGTTGCAACTGATCAAATAAAATCGGCAACACATCAAGGCAGTGCAAGGCGAACCCGTGGAGCAAAAGGACGAGGACCGAGAGTTTGTTTTGGAGAAATTGAAAATGCACTTAGAGGAACTACTGGACAAGTCTGATAGGGACAATGCATTACTGAGACACATGGCTTTTCATTACAGGGTGCGGAACATGAGTTCTAGAGCAAGAATCAGGAGTCTCAAGGCGAAATTAAAAAGGGTAATGAAGAAGTAAAAATGGAAAAAGGATCTCGATCATCTTTAGATATTGGCCAAGGCATCCTTGGCTCATCATGACTCTTGATGGAGGAGCTCCTGCCCAAATTTCAAGAGATTTGGGGCATTTTTGGTATTTTGAGAATTTTTTCCCTAAAAAACAGAGTTTTTCTCCCACAGCATCGCGCCACGTGGCGCGTGCTCTACCTAGGGAGCTCCAAATGGGAAAAGGTTTGCATTTTTGGATTTTCCATGGAAAATCATGACTACTCATGCATGGCCAAGAAGTTTGGGTAAGTTTTGAGTCCTCAGGAGGCCAAAAACATGCAAAAATGACCTCTCTGCCCCTAGTTTGACACACAGGAAGCAGTCTTGGGAGATTGAAGTTTTGGAGGGGCAAATGAGCACCAAATTTAGAAATTCCACTTGGGTTGGAAAGTAGACAGGCACGGATTTCTAAAAAGCACATTTGGGCTCAATTTGGACTTCAGAAAGTGCCTCAAAATTATCTCCAAAGCGGTGTGATGCATACATATTTTGGTGCAGTGCTCAGAGCCCGAAAGGCAAAATCACTTCTGCTCCGCGAGAATTTGATTTGCGATTTTCTCCAAGTGGGCCCGTTCATTAACAATACATTTTTCCTGACATCAGAGGCAAAGTTTAAAAACATTTTCATTAAAGGTTGGCTTCTATCTAAGTGGAAAAAGGAAGGTGAGTAGTCACCCAGGAGATCTATGCTACATTTTTGTTTATTTTTTATTGGTCATCAGAGAAATTAAAGTGAATCACTGCTTCTATTACTAATGGTTGGCTTTTCATTTTTGGTTTGTAATAATTAAAAAAAAAACTCCCCAACTTTGGGTCGCTCCACTTTCTGATAGTGAAGCTTATTTATTGTATGAAAACATTTTGCAAAGGGTTGGTGGGAATTTCTGGGAATAGCGTGGAGAAAAACTCAACACTTTCATTGTACAGTTTTGTCCTGGAGATTAATAGAATGATGCAGCTCTGATTCATGAGATCCTTGTGGTGTGAGTTTAGCAAATGTGTTTTTTTTCTATGTTTCATACGTATTCTGTCATGTTTACCATCCATTCATAATCATTTTTGGTTGAATGCTCTTAAGTAGAAGAGGTAGAATTCAGTTTATGCTATGCCTTGTAAAGCATTCATATCTTGTGTATTTTTCTTCTGTCTGAAAAGGATTCATGCGTATACACTTTTTAGCTTTTCTCAACAGTCTCTTCACTCCATTTTATTTTAATCTGATTGCTAAACCTCCCACCTATCTTGCCTCATGAAATATTTTGTGTCTTTGATTTAAGTTCCCAACTCATGCAGTCCTTTGGTCCCACACAGCCCAAAAAATTCAGTCATTCAAAAATCGCCTTTTTCCATATCTATTTACTAGCCTAAAATCAATATTCATTGTAAGTCATCTCAGACCATATTGTTTATTCTTCACTGAGCGTGACCCGAAGAGAGCCCTCTCCTGTTCTGGTAGGGCTAGCTACCAGACTGAGCGTGGTTGTGGTTACCCTAAATTTTTCCTTCCTTCAGCCTAAGGCAGATTTAGGCTCTAACATAGTGGCGACCATACTAGGGACAAATTCTTTGTTTGTTAGTCTTCTTCGTTGTGTAAACGACAAACTCAACCTACAAACACCCCAATACTTCTGATAATTCTAAGTTTCTGGATGATAAATTTAGGATTTGATAGGTTGAGTAAGTTGTTCATGTCCTTTTTATTTTTTGAAAATAGCACGCTGGCTTCAAGAAGATATACCAGAGCTAATCCAGATCTAGATCCTCCTCCTGTTTACGAAAATCCTAATTTGATTCCAAGATTTCTTCATCAAGAAAGCTTTGTGACTCCCGTGTTCAAATCCCATTCATGTCCTGATATTTTTGAGTATATTGAAGAGCTTGATTTTGATGAGCAGTTTGAAATATCATTGTTCGAGACCAAATCCGAAAGGGCTGTTGACTCTACTGTCCCCAATCCACATTTTCTTGTAGACCTAGAAACTGAAAGAGCTAACTGGTCAATTGATAATTACATTGTGACACAACTTCAGACTCCAATTGTTAATTCCCTACAGGCTGCACTCACTCCTCCAACACCTCCAAGATAGAATCCACCAAGAGTGATGGCTGCTCACTTTGCACCTCTTGTGCTACCTCAAGTTTTAGATGATATGCCCGCATATTATCAAAGAAAAATCCTTTTGTTTGATGGCGCTCCTAATAGCATTATCGCTCAGCAACATGTGGATAGAATGGTAGATTTCTGTGACCTTAATGAGATCGATGCAGAAAATGTGACAATGAGACTCTTTGTATAAACATTTGCAGGTGAAGTTAGGAAATGGTTTAGAGCTTTGCGGGTAGCACGTATCGCTACCTTGGCTGACCTGCAAAGACAAGTTTTAGGCCGCTAGGAAGTGAAAAAGAATCCTCTTCAAATTCTGGCTAAATATGAACAAATCAAACAAACGCTGGTGAGTCGGTCCAAAACTACTGCATTAGATTCAATTATGTTTATAATGAAATTCCCGATCATCTAAGGCCGCCTGTGGGGTTAGCCATGGTGAAGTTTCTGGATGGTTTTGATGCTTACATGGCTTATCAATTAAGAGAGAGAGAGCCAGCCACAATGGAAGACATGCAGAAGGTCGCGGTCTGCATTGAAGCAAATTTGCTGACCAAGAGGGCTAGAGAAAAGGCAAAAAGGAAGGTCACCGTAAAAGAAGAATCTTCCCTAGTAGACCAATTACTCTGGAAGGTAGAGCAGATGCTTGAAAGGGTGAAACTTGAAAAAACTGAGCCACAAGTTAGAAATCCTAACTTCCGTGGCCAGCAGTATCCACAATATAGAATAAGATAAAGAGAGAAACGAACCCCAGATCATACAACACAGCAGCCAGTACAGCCACCTCTGCAGCAAAATTTTGTGCATGGACAGGAATCAGATGAGGAATGGAATCTAATAGGTGAATAAAACCACTTCTTTACTCTTGATGATTTTCCTATTTATATTACTAAAGATGAGGAGTATGTAGAAAGTTCAGCTGCACATAAAGATGTATATTTCATTCTAGCAAATGACACAGTTTTGGAGGAAGAATCAGATGAGTATCAAAGAGGCTATATGAATGCTCTGTCTGCTCAGCAGCAACGATATTCACTTAGAAACAGAGATGGGCTAGTTAACCCAATTCACAAAAGGAAGGAAGTTGCAGCATCAAAGAATGATTCATCAATTGCACAAAAGAAAGGAAAGGAGGCAGTTGATCCTCATAGCAGCAAATCACCATCAGTAGAAAAATCAAATCAGCCAGTTGCATCGAAAGAAAAGGAAAAGAAAGATGTCCCGGCAAAAGAGGTAGAAAGGACTTCAACCTTTAGTTTAGAGAATGAAATTTCTAAATTGAAGGTATCCATTCCCTTGACTGAAATAATGAGGAACAACAGTTATAGAGGGCAAGTTTCTAAAATTTTGAATTTTGATCCAATCTCTAATATGGTGAATGTCGAAGATGACCAACCATAAATGATTTTTGGGCCAGCATTGAATGGTGAGTCTCTAGAGAGTGATGTGCCACCTTTTTATATCAGTTTAAGATTGCATGATTTCGTGTTACATAACGCCATGTTTGATTCCGGAGCTTCCCACAATCTTATGCCAAAGGCTATCATGGATAAGCTGGGTTTGGACATAACTAGGAAATACCATGATCTCTATTCATTTGATTCCAGAAGAGTAAACTGTATCGGGCTCATCAAAGACTTGGTTGTGAGTCTGGATCAAATCCCAATGAAGAATTTTTTGATGGATGTTGTTGTTTCTAACATTCCTCCCAGATTCGGTATGCTTCTTTCTAGGTCTTGGGCAGCAAAATTGAAAGGGACACTACAACTAGATTTCTCCTATGCAATGATTCCGGTGTTTGGCCAAATGAGGAAACTATATCGGGAACAAAAAATGAAATACATGATTACAAGCAAGGAGAAACCAATTAATCATTCGATTAATTATGTACATACAGAACTAAAGTCTTTTCTTTTGTATTCAGATAGTTTCCATGATATTGATAGTTAGTTAGTTGTAGCAGATGATATTCCTGAAATAGTAGAAAATTTCAGGGAAGTTTTGGAAAAATAAGGACAAGAACAGCAAAACACCATTGAGAAATCAGCTGAAGGTAATGGACAGCAAGCAGGAAAAATAGAGCCAGCAGAATTTCAGCACTTGGAAGAAGAAGAAGAAGGTCTGTGGAACATGGATTTCAACAATTCAGTGGGAAATGATGGTGCTGGAATTGGTATTTAGGTACGCAGTCCTTTCTCCACCCTGAACAAAGTGCCTAGTAATGTGCGGGTATGTTCTTATAAGTTAGCTTTTAATTGTTCGAACAATGAAGCTAGGTACAAAGCTTTAATTGCTGGCCTAAAAATTCTAAGAAAGTTGAATGTTAAGAGGATTGCAATATATGGTGACTCCGAATTGGTGATTAAGCAGGTCAGAAGCGAATATCAAGCAAAGCATCCTTGGATGCAGGCTTACCGGAATGCAGTTCTAGACATCCTGAAATTATTTTCAGAATATACCTTGGCATGTGTGCCTCATGTTCAAAATAGCATTGCTGATGCTCTTGCTAAGGCAGCAACTAGTTTGAAGATTCCAATGAACTCCAGTAATAAATTTGAAATTCATGTCAAACATTGTTCGACTGTACCAGACAATCAGAGATATTGGCAAGTTTTCCAAGATGATGAGGAGATTGATGATTTTCTGCAAAACAAAGGTAAGTTCAAAGAAACCTCAATTGATGTAGAAAATGATGATGGTAAAGATGATGTGCAGATCAATCAAATGGATGTATTGCAGCTAAAGAATAACATTATTCCTAAAGGCTTGATACCTTTAGAAGAACTCTTTGAACAAGATGACGTAGCCTGCAAACCAACATTGCAGCCAACAGAGAAGGGTGTTGAAGAGGTCAATGTCGAAACAACTGCTAATCCTAAAATGGTAAAACTATCTAAAGCATTGCCACAAAAGATAAAAGCAAAATATATCAATTTATTGTCATCTTTCGCTGATGTGTTTGCTTGGGACTATTCTTATTTGAAGACATATGATAGCAACACAATTCAGCACACTATACCCATAAAGCCTGATCAAAAACCTTTCAGATAGAAGTTGAGAAGGCTAAATCCAAAATTGTTTCCATCAATTGAGAAGGAGATAAACAGGTTGTACGAATCAGGAATCATTGTTCCCATCAGATTTTCAGACTGGATATCTAATTTGGTGCTCGTACAAAAAAGGACAGGTGAGATTTGCTTATGCATTGATTTTAGGAATCTAAATAAAGTTTCATTGAAAGATAAATATCCGCTACCCAAAATGGATCATATACTTCAGTGAGTAGTTGGAGCATCTTGTATGTCACTACTCGATGGTTATTTTGGATATAACCAAATTTCTATCCATGAAGATGACCGAGACAAAACAGTGTTCACCACTCCGTGGGAGATTTTCATTACGCTAAAATGCCTTTTGGTTTGAAGAACGCGAGTGCCACATTTCAGCGGGCAATGGACTTGGCTTTCGCAAATGAGAAGGATGTCCTTTTGGTTGTGTACCTTGATGATCTGACAGTGTTTTCCAAATCAGATGAAGAACACATGTATCATCTGAAAATTGTTTTTCAAAAGTGCAGAAAATATGGTTTGTCACTAAATCTGAAAAAGAGCTTGTTTTCCATGGAGGAAGGCAAACTACTTGGGCACATTATCTCAAAATATGGCATTCGTATTGATCCAGCATGTGTACAAGCGATTCAGCAAATTGATTTGCCTCGGAATAAGAAGGAGATTCAATCTTTCAATGGTAAAATGAATTTTTTACACCGCTTTGTACCTAATATTGTTGAACTCCTAAGAGAGATTACAAACATTCTTAAGAAGGACAGCCAAGTGAAGTGGACGGAAGAGGCTGTAAAATATTTCAATTTAATCAAATTGGCTCTTTCTTCAGCTCCAGTTCTAATCAGCCTGGATTACACTCAGGATTTTATATTGTTTTCATTTTCTTCGGAGCATAGTATGGCAGCTATGTTGATGCAGAAAAGAGATGATCACAAAAGACCAATTGTGTTCTTCAATCGAGCTATAAGAGATGCAACCTTAAAGTACAACATCATTGAGAAGCAAGCCCTCGCACTTGTGAAAGCATTGAAAGACTTTCAGGTATACATTATGCATTCTCATATTATGGCTTATGTTCCTAACGCTGTTGTCAAAGATGTTTTAGTGCAGACAGATCCTGAAAGGAGACGAGGCAAGTGGATTGCAACTTTGCTAGAGTAGGATGTGGAAATAAAGCCGACAAAGCTTGTTAAAGGACAGGGATTGGCAAAGTTAATGGCCGAATCAAACTTTCATGCCCTGGACATAAATATGATCGCTACTATGTTCGATGAGAATGAGGAAGGTTCATCAACTCAGGTATCTGAAATGTTTGTTCTTTCTCCATGGTATTCAGGTATCATATATGTGCTTCAAAATTTTTCACCACCACTCGGCATGACTAGAAACAAATCTAGAACTTTCAAATTAAAGGCTGCCAAGTTTTGCATTCTAAATTCTACACTTTATTGGAAAGATCCCAGTGGTGTCCTGTTGAAATGTTTAGTGGAAGAAGAAGCAAAGCAGGTCATGGAAGATTTCCACAAAGGAGACTGTGGCGGTCACCTTTTTTGGAAAACTACGGCAAATAAAATTCTGAGAGCCAAGTACTATTGGCCAACATTGTTTGCAGATGTACATAAGGTTGTCCAGAGCTATCATAAATGTCAATTTTTTGAAGAAAAGCATAAATTACAGCCTTTGCCGCTTAAACCCATTGAGGTGAGTGCCCCTTTTCAGTAGTGGGGGTTAGATTTCATTAGCGAAATTCATCCCGCTTCTTCCAGTCAGCATAGATGGATCCTCATGGCAACAAACTATTTCACGAAATGGATCGAAGCAGTTCCCACCAGGAAAGCTACAGATGCGGTGATTATTTCAGTCCTAGAGAATAACATTTTGTCTCGTTTTGGTTGCCCGAATAAGTTGATCACTGATAATGCAGCAGCTTTCAAATCAAAGAAGATGATTGAGTTTTGTAACAAGTATAAAATCATTTTGGGTAATTCAATTGCCTATCATTCGCAAGGAAATGGGTTGGCAGAATCTTCTAACAAATATTTAGTCAATATCATCAAGAAGCTATTGGAAATCAACAAGAAGAGTTGGCATAAGAAATTGGTCAATGCACTTTGGGTAGATCGGGTCAGTCAGAAGAAATCCATTGGTATGTCCCCCTTTGAGCTTGTGTATGGAGTTGATACAGTGTTTCCTACCTCTCTCGTAGCTCTAGTAGTCAAACTTCTTCAGGAAGCCAGTTGTGAAGATGATCCTATGCAGAGAAGATTGAATCAAATGGTCCATTTGCAGCAGAGTAGAGAAGAAGTTTTCCAAAACACGTCCAAATTGGAGGAGAAGATTAAGAAAATTTATGACAGAAAAGCAAAGGCGGACAAATTTCAGTTGGATGATGTGGTGCTAAAGTGGGATGCAAGGAAGGAGGAAAAGGGCAAACATGATAAATTCGAGAATCTCTGGAAAGTTCCCTTTAATATTGCAGCATATCGAGGTCAGAATGCCTTTCTTCTGAAGGAAATGAATGGGGAAGATTGTCCAGGAGGGCCGATCAATGATCGGCTGCTCAAATGGTACCATTTATGAGTAGTTTATGATGCTTCCATTATCACTGTAAATACCATTTTTAGTTCAGTTTTGGTTTTAGTTTGTCTAGTCAGTCTTCGAGTCACTTTTAGTCCAAATTAGAGTCAGTTCCAGTCAAGTTTCAATCAATAAATGACTCAAGAGTTTTGTATTGTTTGTTGAAATAATGACTCCATAGCCCAATGGATGAAGGCATTGTCTGCTCTTCCAAAGATCTGTCGTTCTTGGCACCTCCAAGGAGCTACCATCCCCCATTGGAGCCAATGTTAGAGTTGGTCTTGTCAGTCCTCCATCAGAGATCAAAACTCTTTCTGCATTTCATTTTTAGGTGTCTCGCTCATTTCACTCAATTGCATTTCGCTAGGGAGCATGCCATTGTCTCACGGAAGGGTTTGGTGTTATTGTTTCCCTCATGCTTGTACCTGCTTGGGCTAGTCAAAATTTCTCTATTTTCATCAAAGGTCATTTCAATCATTCATAGTCATTATGCTATTTTGGTCAAAAGGAGTTATTTTCAGAGTCTAGGTCTATTGGTTGGTCTTAAAACATGTCGAATAATGCCTGCAGGCCATGATGATGGTTTTCAAAGAGGTTCTTAGTTCAAAAGTTCATCATCAAACACATTTGAGGACATTTCTTGTTCAAAACTCTGTTTTGAATAAGAAATTGTTGAATTCATTTTTTGTAATAATCATGTATTTTTTTTCCACCATGGATTTTTCAAAGCAGGCTCTAGTTTACCTTTTCCAAACATCAACGCCAATATCCCTGTAAAAAACAACCAAGTTCATCAGCTCAAAACTCAGAAAGTCAGTGACAAAGAAAGTCAGTGTGAAAGCCAAAAGATAGAAGTTTCATTAAATGATAAAGTGCCAAAATGAAAAACATTACAAAGTGGGTTTTGGAGGAAGAAAAAATCAAATCCAACTCTTGCAAGATAGTTCTCCAAGTTATATAAATCATTTGTGTCAAATTACATTCATAAAATCTTATAGCAAAGTCAAATTTGGAGGTTGAAGAACAAGTTGCAGTTTGAAAGGTCATGACTGTGTTAAAAGGAGGAGCGCGACGTATACAACAAGTGGCACAGTGCATTGGAGGAGCGCGACTCTCTGGGAGAAGTTGCCCAGTGTAAATTTACACGGGCGCGACGCTCTGGGCAAGTGGCACGGTGCTCACAGCCTATCATCAAAAAAACGCCCAAAAATCCTCCAAATCAACATTGAATTGCTTAAATTTGTCAATTAGGGTCGACATCTTGGTTGCTCATCCATTTTTGTGCTAGTTTGATGGTGGTTTATGGTTCCAAATGTTTGAAACAAAAATTCCAAACTCTACCGCTTAAAGTCATCAAGCCAATTGTTGTTAGGGTTGCAAATTAATAGTGTTGGTGCCAAGGTTCCTCCTCCATTTCATTTTTCCCTTCTCTCCATCATTCCCTTCTTCCCTATTCTGTTTTGCCCATTTTTCCCTACCCTAATACATTACTAAACTCCTATTCCCTATCCCCTACCACTTATTTCCAAATGTAAAAAATCCCAAAAACCCTACCCTTTGCAAATTTCCCAAACCCTCCTACATTGCCATAAACAAAATCTATCCTAATACTCCTAATCCCTTCATTTTTTTCCCCTCCCTAATAGTCCCTTGTTACATTGCTCCCTTGGTGACAGATTTCAACCATATTACAATAGCAGTCCAACACAGGTTTACAACCAACATTCATTGCTCCAAGCAGTTTTCATAGCATTAATTATGTCATCTGATCATTCATCTGACTATGAGGTGGAGACTCAAAGTGACTCACCCAAGGAAGAACAGGCTCCCCGGAGGCCTCATAAAAGTGGAAGACATGTTAGAGAAGAACCAATCACCCTCACAGAATTGCAGGCCTGCCCTCTTGCCGTGCCTTGCTTTCGGTTTCGATCATGCTATGAATTTTGTGAGAAGGTGGCTAGTGTTCAATTCCATCGTGAGTTGGCTCATCTTTTTGTACTGCATTTACATTGAGATCAAGTTACTTTGGCTGGTGTCACCTTTACACTTACACCAAAAACTATCTCACTAGCCATCGGCATGCCTAACATTGGTGAACCATGGAATAAGAAGCAGAAGATTGACCGGCAACACTATGAGCCATATATTAAACCCGGTTTCTTTAGGCAGCTCAAGGGAGTGTTCCTGTTCCGATATCTCAAAGATGAATATGCTCCCTTAATGAAATTAATCATGAAGTATTTCAGTTGTGAAGGTCGCTTCTCACGTGTATCCGCTTATCATATCAGGTTGCTCATGCATTTCAATCGGGTACGCATGATGAACATCCCATTGTTCATATGCCGAAACATAGAAAGGATGACTGCCCTTGTGCAGAACAAGATCCCTGAACAGCAGTTCAGCAGCATTTACCATTTTACTCTCATCAAGGTTTTGGTGGTGCATCAGCTTGAGTTATAGGGAATCACCTAGGAGGATTTCATCTCTCATGATTTTTCAGAGCTCCACTGGGACCTTCAAAGGTTAGATTTGAGACAGGTGGACCTTCTCATTAGTATGAGCACCATGAGACTGTTAGTGTTCCCGTGTTCATCACATATCAGAGGGGAACTAGACATTTGTTTGCAGCAGCAAAGCGAGTGTTATCTCTACCCGGGGTGGAAGGGGCCTTGCTTTCGACATCAGCACCACAGGTACAAGATAGAGGTAAAGGGCCAATGCATGACGAGGGGCCTTCAGGTGAGCATGAGACCGATTTCATTCTCATCGAGGATGATGATGCAGCTGTGGGCCAAAATGTCAAAGAAATCATGCAAGAACAACAGACACTGATTCAGGATTTGTCTCACAACTTAGAGAGGGCCAAGTGGATTATCAAATACCTTGAGTAACATAACGAGCAACTTGAAGATCGGCAAGCTGAGATAGAGTTGCAACTGATCAAAGAAAATCGGCAGCACATCAAGGCAGCACAAGACGAACCCATGGAGCAAAAGGATGAGGACCGAGAGTTTGTTTTGGAGAAATTGAACATGCACTTAGAGGAACTACTGGACAAGGACAATAGGGACAATGCATTGTTGAGACACATGGCTTTTCATTACAGGGTGCGGAACATGAGTTCTAGAGCAAGAATCAGGAGTCTCAAGGCAAAATTGAAAAGGGCAATGAAGAAGAAAAAATGGCAAAAGGAGCTCGATCATCTTTAGATGTTGGCTGAGGAATCCTTGACTCATTATGACTCTTGATGGAGGAGCTCCTGCCCAAATTTCAAGAAATTTGGGGCATCTTTGGTATTTTGAGAAATTTTTCCCTAAAAACAGAGTTTTTCTCCCACAGCGTCGCACCACGTGGCGCTCACTCTTCCTAGGGAGCTCCAAATGAGAAAAGGTTTGCATTTTTGGTTTTTTCATGGAAAATCATGACTACTCATGCATGGCCAAGAAGATTGGGTAAGTTTTGAGTCCTCGGGAGGCCGAAAACATGCAAAAATGACCTCTCTACCCCTAGTTTGACACACAGGAAGTAGTCTTGGGAGATTGAAGTTTTGGAGGAGAAAATGAGCACCAAATTCAGAAATTCGACTTGGGTTGGAAAGTAGACAGTTAGGGATTTCTAACAAGCACACTTGGGCTCAATTTGGACTTCAGCAAGTCCCTCAAACTTAGCTCCAAAGTGGCGTGATACATACATCTTTTGGTGCAGTGCTCAGAGCCCGAAAGGCCAAATCACTTCCGCTCCACGAGAATTCGATTTCCGATTTTCTCCAAGTGGGCCCGTTCATTAACAATACATTTTTCCTAACATCAGAGGCAAAGTTTAAAAACATTTTCATTAAAGGTTGGCTTCTATCCAAGTGGCAAAAGGAAGGCGAGCAGTCACCCAGGAGATCTACGCTACATTTTTGTTTGTTTTTTATCGGTCATCAGAGAAATTAAAGTGAATCACCGCTTCTATTACTGATGGTTGGATTTTCATTTTCGGTTTTTAATAATTTAAAAAAAAACTCCCCAAGTTTGGGTCGCTCCACATTCTGATAGTGAAGCTTATTTATTGTATGAAAACCATTTGCAGAGGGTTGGTGGGAATTTTTGGGAATAGCGTGGAGAAAAACTCAGCACTTTCATTGTACAGTTTTGGCCTGGAGATTAATAGAATGATGCAGCTCTGATTCATGAGATCCCTGTGATGTGAGTTTAGCAAATGTGTTTTTTTCTCTATGTTTCATATGTATTCTGTCATGTTTACCATCCATTCATAATCATTTCTGGTTTAATGCTCTTAAGTAGAAGAGGTAGAATTCAGTTTATGCTCTGCCTTGTAAAGCATTCATATTTTGTGTATTTTTCTTCTGTCTGAAAAGGACTCATGCGTATGCCCTTTATATCTTTTCTCAATAGTCTCTCCACTCCATTTTCTTTAAATCTGATTGCTAAACCTCCTGCCTATCTTGCTTCACGAAATATTCTATGTCTTTGATTTAATTTCCTAGCTCATGCGGTCCTCTGGCTCCACACAGCCCACAAAATTTATTCATTCAAAAATCGCCTTTTTCCATATCTATTTACTATCCTAAAATCAATATTCATTATAAGTCATCTCAGACCATATTTTTTATTCTTCACTGAGCATGACTCGGAGAGAGCCCTCTCTTGTTCTGGTAGGGCTAGCTACCAGACTGAGCATGGTTTGTGGTTACCCTAAATTTTGCCTTCCTTCAGCCTAAGGTAGATTTAGGCTCTAACACCTTCAATAAGTTTATTCTTCTGACTATTGCAATGTTTCCTAAGTTGATCTCTCTTGGTTTTTATTAGACTCCACCTTTTTAATTTTATATTCTAGCTCTATAATTTTGATTTGAAATAACTTGAGTTTTTCAAACATTTTGTTGGAGAGAGAATTAGATTGATTAGGAGAAGAAAGGATGTGTTTTAGAATAGCATAAAAATTGGATTTATATTCATACATTTTATCATAATATTTATTTTTCTTTTTCCCAAACTCCATTTCCAAATCAAAATGAAACTTACGATTTAAAACCATGTAAGATTTGACCTCATATTAATTTTCACCCTCAATCTCACCCTACTTTAACCATTCAATATATCATCTTGTGTAACATGGTGTTAATTTTTGCATATGTTATGATCCAATATGAATATAAAACATCAATCAAGGACCACAAGACCCATAAGATCCATCTGAAGAGTAAATTTTTTTTAAACTCTTCTTTACTTACTTTGTGGTATGCCTTGTGAACCATTAATCTTACTCCTTCTACCATCATACAATAGATCGATAGCTTTGGGTTAATGTGATCCCACCTTCTACTTTGGTATGGAATGGAAACCATCAGATTGATTTCATTTCTCACCATTGGATCCATCATATCAACATATCACCATTATGAAGTGTTTATTTTGACTTTAAATACGATATTTTGGCCATTGATCACAATTCATCCATCATCCTTGGATCCATTGAATTGGTATCTTTGTAATAAAATTCCCTTTGTTTTACATTCTCATATATGTATTTTTCCCTTGAACTATGCAAGAAATAAATTGTGGGATCAAATCTCTTGTGACTTATAATAACATTGGAATAACTTGAATTACTACATATGTTTTTATGTAAAATAGAACTTTTAATTTACAAAGTCATTTTCAGCTTTTCAATCTCTTGTTATTCGATATTTATATACACTGCTTTCAAAATTTGCAAGGAATGAAAACCAAGTTTTAATCCATTAGAGAATATTGCTTAATTTATTTTGGTTGCATATATGTTGTTCCTTAAAGATAAAAGTTATTTTTAAATCCAAGTTTGAGAAACTTATAATTAAGATTCAAGAAAATACTTACAACATGAAGAAATGCTACATAAGAAGAATCCTAAAAAATATAGGGACATATGAGGCAACAAGTGATCCATAAAAAAGATTGGAACAAACTCTTACATGGCAACTAGCATAGCAAGCACCCCCACATACAAATAATATCATAGGTTTTACAATGGAGGATGTTGTTTAAAGGCTAGGAATAATGGTAAAAAGACAATCATGGAGCAAGTACACACTCTAGGAAACCTAAGGAGACTAGTCAATACCAGAGCCTATGAAAGAAGTTGTAGATATTGAGCATATATCAAATAACCACTGCAAAAAATCTATTGTAAAAATACACAAAACAGAAATAGGGTGGATGTAGAACTTAGCTTTAGACCCGACCTTTAGCCTGAGACCCGATGCTTAGTTACAAAGAGAGAATATTTTACCAATTGTAGGGGGTTACTAATCTGAATGGATAGACATCAACTAATTAAGGTGCAGTATAAGAGATGTGACATTGAAATGTGTGGTATATTACAAGCTTAATACATACTATGGATAGACTACTTCCAACCCACATCCTAGCCAATAATTGATAAGCTTTGTAAATCTTGGCAAGAAAGTAGGTAGCTAAACAAAGTGCCTCCATAGATTTTTAGCAGTTATATCCTCTATACAACTAGGGAATCTATGATGAATTTCAAGAAAGTTAAGCTTAATGACCTATTGTCTACTAGGAGAGTCATTTCACATACCACCATTGGAAAGGCCAAAGTTAAAGTAGAGGAAATTAAAATCCTTCTAAACTTAATTTATATGTTAGAGAATCAATTCAAATACTACAAGGGAACACAAGATGCCATGGGTAGCGCCATAGAAGAATCCTAGATAAATATAAGACCAGTGACCAAATCAAAAGGGACTTGCTTATTAAATAATTTGATTTATTCGGATTAATAATTTAGCTATCTATACTCTACAAAGAGAGTCATATTAAGAAAATATCAAATATTTGTGATCATGAGAATCCTAGGATCATAAATTTTGAGAAGGAAAACTTGTTGAAGGAGGAGCAAGAAATCAATTACTAGAGAAATTTGTATTATGAATCACAATAATATATCAAGGATGAAAGATTATATTATATCAAAATATAAGGCCTCATTGAAGACACCACTTCATGGTGCAATTCCCAGCTTTGATCCACCCATAATTGAATAATCAATAAATTGGTGAATTAGTTCAAAGAGATTGCAACAAATAATGAGCACCTTTAAATATTTCTAGCAAGTGAAGTAAAATTAGTTACTCAACTAGAGTTCACCTTTCCCAAAATAGAGAAATTTATCAACAATTCTTTGTGGGAAATTCCAATATTTATTTTACTTAAGGAGTGGCATGTGTTCACTCATCAAATTTTCTATGACGAGTAATTTAATAAATGGGGGAAGAATGGCAAGTAGCATGTTATAGTGGAAAATTTTATTTCACCTAATATTTAGTGGATGAGCAACTTGCATAGATTTTTCATGGAATTTTTGTCTTTATTACATCCTTACATTAATTTATAAATTCATGGAATTTTTGTCTTTATTACATCCTTACATTAATTTATAATTGTGTAACTCAACCATTTAGAAAAGAAATTTTGGTATTTGATGTGACAATTAAGAATCGTAACTGAGAACTATTTTAAAGTTAATTCACAAGCTCTATTTTGTAGGTTAAGGATAATTTTCTAAACATTTTATTGTGGATTTATTCTAAATTGTGTATTATTCTATAATTTTTTGGTGCCTCTCATGCTTGGTGTGAGTTCCCATTCTATTAAGTTAACTTATGAAATTTAGTGAAATACTTGTTTTATTATTTTCAATGAATGATTTTGATGTGATATGTTAGTCTGATTTCTTAATTTTTTTAATTTAAGTTTTGTCATTTAATTCATTAATAATTGTAAAAATAATTATGTAGCTAATTATGTTTCCAGCGTGTGTTGTCATTAATTTCAAGTTATGTAATGCCGTTTATTTGAAGGTCAGGGGGAGCCAAATCAAGGTCAAGTAATAAAATACCTCAGTAAGCCAATGGAACAAAACTTTGGTTTTCTTACATAATGCCCACATGGAACAAAATATTGTGGAAAATGGAATGCAATTTTACATTTCCACGACATGCCTAGAATGAAACTTGGTGTTTCCTAGGCATGGCCTAATATAAATCCTAGATGGGGTGTGATACTGGTGTATAAGTCAAGGCATAGTCTAGTATATGAAATAATAGAAAAAAACTTTATAATAAAATTGGTTTCTTTTCTATAGAAAGAGAATTCCTCTAATACAACTCTCTAATTGGTTATTAGACCTTAATTAGCCACATCATACTTGTTTAGTGTGATTAACCATAATAGGCACACGATCAATGGCCTAGATCAATATTAGGCTCACAACATGCATGGAGGTTATGGTACAATTGTGCATGCAATGGATCTAGTAGTTGAGAGTGACTTAACATAACTTCCCAAATCTATATCAAGATCACACATGCACAATGATTAAAGTAAGGAATTAACTCAATCTGATATCCAATCTTATGTGGAAGTGTTATGATGTGGCACCATGTGGACAATAGGTGGAGGATCCGATGACATGGAAGTGGTGGCGAGCAACATGTGGCACTAATTTTTGGTTGACTTGGATGGATAACTAGATGATTGGAAGGTGATAAATGGAAACTACATTTCGGCACTCAAAAGCATGGAAAGTAATGATTGGTTGCAGTAGACAGCATGGAAGGTGACGTGGAAATGGTAGGTTCCATACCACAACATTGAGAATCAACGTCCATTTTTGTATGTAATTTCCAATTCTAATATCTTGTATGACATGGAAATAATGATGTATAAAATGACATAGTAGTAGAAACATGTGGTGCATAGTAGCTGGTCCACCATGGCTTGACATGGTAGATTTTGAGGTATCAGGACTAGCACTAGGACCATTTTTGGTAAAGTTTTCTTATGTAATTTTTTATCGCTAAAAATTTCAAAATCCTTGACTACATACCTTAGTAATATAAAAATAAGGGATCAATCCTTGTCAGCCCATACCAGGGTACCAAGATGATCAACTAAGTAGAATCTTTGGTATGCAACAACACGATATGATGGGGAAATTTCTAGTAATTGTTATCAAGGTTGAATAAGTTTGCCAGTTAAATATATTTCTACTGTTATTAGGATATTTTGATTGGAGTATGTCAGGGTTGCTAGGGAAAAGGTCACAACACTCAAGCATGGATTCTCGTTGGCCCAACACTCAGAGTTGAGGCTTTGAAGAACCTCCAATATCTGGTTGTAAGCATGTAATCATAGCACTAGGTCACAAGGTGCTAAAGTTCAGAAGCCAAGGGGTGTGAGCCTAAGAACACCTTTGGTATATGATGGCATGATATGTTAAGGATATGGTCACAAACCATGGTCAAAGAGAATTAAGAAGTATCCACTGAAGGCTAATCATCATTGCATCTAGAGATGTAAAGGACAAAATGTTTTGATATAGAGTGCTCTCAGTATGATGGGCTCGTCATCATGGACATGTGAATATGTGAATTATGTGAGTGGTACACGGTTGGAAAGTATGCAGATATAATTTAAACTACACCATATAGGCAATGAGAAAGATAAGATCAGTGCCATGAGAAAAGAAAGGAACAAAGAATGTTGAGCAAAAGCGCAACCACACCAATTCCCACAATATCATGGTTCAATAGCATGGATCAATACCCATAGTAAAAGAAGAATTATTCTATAAATCTATATTTAAACAACTAAAGTAGTTTTTGAAACTATGTAGACCTCAAGAGAGTAAGCATTCAAGGAGAATAGCCAAAACCAATGAGACTAAGAGAGATGTAACAAATCAAGTAAACACTAGTAGAAAATGAGATATTAGTGACTACACGACTAAAAACGTTAGTCACCACAATTATCTCAAGTGAATCACTAATAAATTTGAGCAATTTTAAGTGACCCAACTAAAAATGGCTAACTTAAATGACTAATTTAGTCTAGGGATAAAATATATGACTAGATAATAAGCGACCCAACTAAAAACAACTAACTTAAATGACTAATTTAGTCTAGGACTAAAATATATGACTAGATAATAAGTGACAAAATTAAAAATGATTAACATAAAAGACTACTATAGTCTAATAATAAAAATATGACTAAATAACAAGTACAACAAATATACGAATTAGTCATTTATGCTAGCCATTTTTAATTGTCACTTTGGAAATGGAAAATTGCAATTTTGATACTATAGTGTTACATTTCACTAAATTTTAACAATGCATATGGATTCAAAGACCCCCTTTAAGGGGTGTGTGAATGAATCCATCTACATTGTTAAAATTTAGAGACACCCTTACATCTGTCTGCAATGATAAAATTTAGGTAGATGGATTCAATGACCCCCTATATTCATCTTAAGCTTAAGGATATTGACCACTAGCACCCAAGGCTAGTAAGTTGAGTTTCAAACTTGCGTGGAGCCCTAATATTGATCAACAAACACTTTATGATGTGGGATGTCCAAATTTCAACCTAGAACATTGGGTGAAGCTTAATATATTATTTATAAGAATAAAATTTAGGTGAGGATAATAACGCT
Organism: Pinus taeda; assembly: GCA_000404065.3. Taxonomy (NCBI): domain Eukaryota; kingdom Viridiplantae; phylum Streptophyta; class Pinopsida; order Pinales; family Pinaceae; genus Pinus; species Pinus taeda. The sequence goes on along the minus strand of APFE031618959.1, from coordinate 91,846 downwards.
CCATCCCACAACCATGAAAGTAAATCCAATTGAATTTAAAAATTTACCCCTTAATATTAATATTTAAAATTACATTCTTAATTTTAAACATTTTTTTGCAATAAGACTTTTCTATTATTTTGGCACCATATTACATAATTTCAAAATCCTTTTGCCATAGAAAAAACATAAGTTAACCAAAACCATCAAGAGGACGTGGAAATATCAATGGTGTCTAGAATGACTAGATTGACTAGAAGTGAACATTTTGTTTGTTGTAGAGTTGCCTTTTATTACTTGAAGTGAGTGTGGGTTGACCACTCTCCCTTGATCGGTTTTGTATTCTTCCACCCCAACCCAAATTAATATTAAATTTGAATACTATCAAAATATGTTCCCAACAGATTCAGGATGCCATCGTGGGGTGGAATCCCGTGTTTGATGAGTTCAGCAAATTCAGGGATGTCGCTATCAGAGAATTCCCTGGAGAAATAAATTAATAACAAAATTTTCAATTAAACTTATTTTAATTTTATTTTTATTTTTCACTATATTCTATTAAAAAACATTAATAAAAACATTTTCTTAATTAACTTATTTTAATTCATTATAATAACCTTAGAAAAACACCTTTAAATTCAAAACCACTTTTACTTTCACTTTTCATTAAATTTTATTTATACAATATTAATATTATAATAATTGAATTGGTAACCAAACTCTCAATTAAATTATTTGTATCATTGTGACACTTAACAAGAACAACTTGGATTTCACTTTTCACTAGATTTTGTTAAGGTTTTGTTAGTATAAAAGCTAACTTAACTCTAACAAATTATATGATCCTAAAGGTTATTCAAATTCCAAAAAATCAATAAAACTGTATATATCTAGCCTATAATGAGGTTAGCAGTGACATTTGAACATGGATTTTTTCCAACTAGATTTAAAAGAAACCCATATCTTATATCATAACTCTGTATAAAAAAAAATCTAAAGCATCCTCTCAAAAAAAGAAATACCATTAAGGCTAGACCCGGGAATGGCAATAATAGTGGATTCTCAGTGGTTTTGTGGAGGAACTGCCAAAATAAAATGAACATAAATATGCATTTTCAATAGTAGGTTCCCCCATATAACCAAAATTAAAGGGAAAACTACAGTTTCATTGAAAATAATTGTTAAATAAAAAATGGAATACCACCATATTCCATTGTTCATTCAATTTTGATTTTATATGTAGGAATAAGATGAGGAGAAGCATGGTTGTAAACATGGAGGATAGATCAGCTGCAAGACCAAGGAGCAAAGAGGCATCAAAGACTATAGAGGGCTCGAGAAGGAAAGTTGGTTTTATTGAAAGGAAAAATAGTTCATCTTCAACATGAGACCCATATAAACGCTTTGCCAAAGACAAATCTCCTCTACCTCTTTTTACAATGGCCCTCTTAGAACAACCATGTAATCCCTTATCAAAATGCTTGCCACAGTGGTGGTTGCTACTCAACAGCAACAATAGAAGAAGGTTCTCAAGAAAAATAATATCCCTCCATCTCCTCAATAGAAACCTAATCATTTGGTTATCGAATCAAATACTAAACCAAAGGTTGCTAGGGTGGATCCAAGGCAAGGATAAGTGGATTAGCTAGCTCTTGTCGTCGTTAATATGGAGTTAAGTTAAGAGGTGCTCAAAGACAAAAATTCCCATGTTGTTCCAACTCTAGGAGGTAAGTGGTTTTTCCCTCTTTTGGATTATTTCAGGGTTGGTTTGTGTATTGAAGTCAATGCAAGGTCTCCTTGCTTCTATTTTGTGAGGTTTATCGAAGCAAGTGTAGATGTTAGTAGGGCGCAATTGTCAATGGATGGTCATGGTTTTCAATCCTACAAAATCATTTCAAACACTCATGAAAGAAAATCCAAACACATGAATTCATCTGAAACTCACTTACATTCACCCAATCATGTGTAGACATTTGTCACCCAATGCCAAAGCAAAGATTTTCATGTCATGGAGACACACCAAGCCCTATGTATTGATCTTACCCACATATACATCTTAATAGCAATTATATATGCACATATAATTTTGCATATTATTCAAACTCATTCTATTAACATATAAAATCTCTTCGTATTGACCCCACAACCTCCCATATAAAATTTCTCACAATGAGTGTTACTTCTTCTTTAGGGAATTCAAAGGCAAGCTAATGAGGTTTTAGCTTTCAACCCCCATCCAGGAGAGGTAATTTGGAGAGCACCCGAGATTAGTAGGACCACTAATAATGAAATCACAATCATGTTAACTACAAAATTGAAAATCATAAGCCACAAATGCAGAACTCCCAAGAAATGATGTGAATGTGGGTGTTTAATAAGCAAAGGGTAATGTTTGAACCCTGAACTTTTCCAGCCTAAAATCAAAATCATTGTGAGTACAATGAGGCCTACACTAAAATTAACATATACATAAAAACAACTTAGCATACATATTCAATTGACATATTTATGAAACAAAAACATGCGCCCTTAAAGCTTTATGTATTGATCAAAACTTAAAAATGGACCATACACACACAAAACTTTGCTATCAAACAAACATGAAACCATATAGATTTTTTCATATTGGATAGTTTTCCACTCATATCTATAGTGACATGTAATTTTGCGTATTTTCCACACTCTATAGACTTATAAACACCTCTCCAAAAATACATCAGACTATTTATACTCACACCCACCCACAACTCCACATATTAATTATTCCACACCCCTAATTACAAATGTAGATGAGAACTCTACATTTTTACCATATTGACATCTAGACTAGCACCAAAATATGCACACATAACTCTACATGTTGACCATGACTTGTATCTAGAATTATCCTCAAGGATACGATTCAACATATTCACTTAGGGTTGGTTTATTCAATTAACACTCACTTTGGGGAGCATCAAGGAACCTGGATCTTTAAGAATTCTATTATGCATATATTTCTCTTTAGGTGAATTGTTATTTTCTCATAGAAATAATGAAATGGCATTGAAAATTGCATATCTACATACAATGATTTTTAGTCTCTAGAGCATAGGGTGGATGTACCCAACAACAAGGAATTTCAGCTTCAATTAACTTCCACATTTGCAAAGGGGGTCCATAAATAGATGCGTGTGGACATGGAAATATTGATATTAGGGTAGATTAAAATTTCATCTTATAAGTGCCATATCTCCCAATATATGATTTATATAGAAAATTTAGGTGTACCTAGTATAATGAAGTATGGATCTGTCACTTTTAGGATCCTGGCTTATAATGTTTACAATTTTATTGCAGGTTGGTTTTCCTAGAGAAAGATATATGCCATGGAGAAATGAGGCTTACCATCATTCTTTAATGGAAATTCAATGACTCAGAACCCAGAAATGTATTTAGAAATACGGAATTCCATCATGAAATAGTACCACAACGGTCCACATAAATAGATCAGGTTGACTGACTTATCTAATACAGTAACAGAAGACATGGATGTTTTGCATGAAAGCATGGACTTCTTGGACCATTGGGGCTTGATAAATTTTTTTCATTTTCCTAATTTCCAACAATATTATCCTATGGTTCAAGAAACATAAAATTATTCTGTAGGAAGGGAAGCAATTGAGATCGACGCAATGAGAACAACAACTTCATTACTAGAAAAAAAATATTGTTTTGAAAAAAATTGACTATAACTCTCTAAAAAAGACTTCTGGAGCCATTTATTATATGGAATTACCAACCGCTGTCCTTGTTGAAGCTGTAATTCCAGAGGCATTGAGTATACCCCAAGGACCAATAATTGTGTATCATTGCAATGCTTGTTTAGTTGATTTCTCCATAAAATGTTATCATTGTAAAAATAAGTTTTGTTTGTGAACCTTTTTGTATCTTCTCCACTTGAAAGTTTTTAAGGGAAAGTTTTTATTGTTTTTCAGTGTTCATGGTGACATTGTTTCTTATAGACATGTTCTAATTTTACCATGTGATTAGTCATTGAAATTGTGTTTTGCTTCCCTCTATTTAAGTTAATATTTTTAGATTCACAGATGATTTATATAATTTATGATGAATGAAACACATTTTTGAGCCATCATCAAACTGATTCCTCTTGCTTTTTGAAACCTGTTTTTAATAATGATAGGCTTGTCTTGGATTTCTCTTCTTTTCTGGATTATTTTTGTGTTATCTTTAGATGCATGTTCAACATGCAAATTAAGAAAGTATATGAAAATTTGGCACATGATAGACTCTGTACTTATGTAAGATTTTTTTGGGTGCTTATGTTGTGGTCAACATATTTCTCTTGACCATGTTCTACTATTTTTCATTACATTATAGTTCTGTTGACCCTCTTTTTATGTTTCATCATATCAAAAGATACTTAGGAGGTGCCTCATGATATCTTGTCGTGCCTTTTGTGTACCTCACCATGCCCCACTTTTTTATGACAAGTGAAATTGTGCTAATATCGTGAGATTGGGTATATGTCAAAGTCAGCGAGTTGTCATTGATGATTTTTGTCTTTGCCAGGCACCTTATGTGATACTAATATTATTAGCTCAGTAAATTTTAGGCCAAAGAATTTCTCTTAAGTTAATGATTTTTTGTTAGGCTTGCAATGCTTCCTTTTCATGATCATTGTTCTATGTGAAATTTTCTATTATTGTTAGTGGCATTATTTTTAGCTTTTTAGTAGATACATTTTTCAACTAAAAATGTTTGGAATATTCATTTCCCATAGATTTTCGAATCAAAGTTGCCATAAATATAGGCAATGGCTCTTTTTGAACTATGGATAACTAAAATATTACAGTTAAATTTGGTGCAGCACTACATTTTGAAGCATTGACCTCCCCTAATATTTAAAAAAAGTTGTCCACGTGAAACTAAAGAAGGAAATTAAACTTATAAAGTTGTACCATTTTCAAAGTTTGATGTAGTGTATCCCATGTTGGATGATATAGGAAGGGTCACTTGTTAGAATTAGGATGTCAATCCTAATGGTCACATTAGGATCTTTAAATGTATTGTTGTCGAGACTTGATATTAAATGTTTGTGTGTGTGTTTGTGTTGTCCGTGTGTGAAAAGAGTGAATAAGGGCAAGTTGGAGTAAAGAAAATCTAGTGACATAGAATATAACAAGTCATGGATATTGCAAGGTTACCAAGGATACCAAGAGTTAAATTATGCTATAAATGGTAGTCACTAATGTAGTTTTTGAGTTCTCTATTACTCATTTCACACAAACTCTTTAATCTATCCTTTATGTGCAATGTTTTGATATTTTGCTCCATTTTATGGCAACATGGTATTGGAGTAGTTAGTCCTATGTATAGTGTTTGATTTGCAAGTAAAGTCTAGTTTTCTTTGTAAATGGTTTTATTTTATTTGTACTCCGAAAATAGAGTTTTGTTAGCATTGGTATAGTATCTTTTGTTGTGGATTATGATTTTTCTTTCTGTTGTATTATATTTCCTTTATATGTGGATGCTTACATTCTGAAACATTCATCTGATTGTCAATTAAGTTCAAATTAATATTGACCATATATTGTTATGGAAAGAATATTTTGATTTATGTTCAAAATGTTATAATGCTATGAAGTTTGGCATTTCAAGAGATTTTATCCTCTTGGAACCTATGACTAAGAGAGCAGGGGTCAATGGTGGTAGTTGGACAGACCAAGAGACATTACTTATACTTGAGGCTCTATAACTTTATGTGGACAATTGGAATAACATTGCAAAACATGTAGCTACAAAATCCAAGGCTTAGTGTATCTTACGTTTTATTAGGCTTCCAATATAAGATCCTTTTTTAGAAGAGAAGGAGACACGTTATATGATCATCTAAAGAAACTTGGAAATAGTTTTAGAAAACAAAGATTCAACTAGTGTTGTCTCTCAAAGCACTTCAGAGAGTCCTATTGCCAAAAGTCCTAGTAGTGAGGGGCTTTTTGGGGTATCTAAGAATGATGATAGTAAATTAAAACTAGTAGATGAGGGTGAACCTACTCCCAAAAAAGTTGAGAATGATGCAATCAAGGCAATAAAGGATTCTATGTAGTTGGTGCCTTATCTGGATCCAAGAAGTGAATATCATTTGCAAAAGTAGGAAACCATGTCATGGAATTAGTAAGATGATGAGCATTCTCTTCACGCAAATTTATTTTGTGCTAACTGTAATATCTGGAGATTTGTGGAAGTTAACATAATTTTCCCTTTTTCCTTTATGATACATTCTTAATTTTCTTAATGAATAGATGTTTAGCTACTGACCTACTTTACAGGTGGAATTTCTTGCTGCCATGGTTGGCCTTGAAATAGTTGTAGGTTTAGCTCAAAGCACACTGAAAGCAATATCTGAAGAAGCACCTATCATTCAACTCTATACAGAGCATTTATTTCTGCTAGAGGACCCTCCAAGTGATACCAAACATAACACAAATGAAAGATAGGGCATTTGTTATCAACAAATAGAAAATTGAACAACTTCCTTTTCCCGGTGATAGATTGTTATACATGGATGTAAGACAAAGGAGTTGAAATTATGGAAAATTTCTTGATGTTGTTGACAGGAAAGATGCACAGAAACAGGAAAATGAAACTCTAACACTAGAGCACAAAAAAGGTTTTGAAGAGGACAAATCTAAGATAGAGTATTTTTTTGGTACCTAAAACACCAAAAGGAACAGATATGGTGGAAGCAACAACGTCCAGAGAATAGCCCCAAGTTTGAGATGTTGGTTCCAATTTGGAAAAATGAGTGAGGAAGATACTATTACTTCACTTGGACATTTAGCATCTATTTTGTAGCTTGCTTTCAGATCATATTATATTTTTTATTTTAGCATTGGTTTAGGAAATGCTTTAACAATCCCAATTTGTATTGCCATTATTTATATTTTCTTAGTCTGGTTTACCTAATTTTGTGGTCATTTTTTGGACATGGTATTTTATAACTATGGACATTACCATTTTGTATGATTCTTTCACAGGTAAGTTTGATCCTGAAAAGCCATGTAGTGCGAACGACAAGAAATGTTCTAAAGATTTAGCTGAGGGTGAATATTATCATTCTTTAGACAAGTTGAAGGATGAAAATGATAATAAATATCTACATGATTCAATTGAGAGGGACAGTTATCTAGACAAGATGAAAAAAAATGAGAAGAAATGTCTACAGGATTTGTAACAGCACAAGTAAAACTAAAATTAATGTCAAAAGGAAAACAATTCTTTCAATGAAATTATACCTGTACTTT
>APFE031618959.1:65082-84540 GCA_000404065.3 Pinus taeda | reverse complement strand
TTGTATTATTTTTATTAGTTCTTATTATTTATTATTGATTATTAAGGGAGGGATGTTACAGGATTCAATTGAGACAAAGGATTCTCTAGACAAGATGAAGGATGCAAATGAGAAGAAATGTCCCAAGGATTCAGTTGAGGTTGAAGATTCTATTTTAGATAAGATGAAGCATGATAATGAAAATAAATAACCTAGAGATTCAATTGAGATAGAAGATTCTAATCCTTTAGACATGTTGAAGTGTGTCGCAGCTTCTATTTTCTCTAGAACTGCAATGAAAGCAAAACTTATGGCTAACTAGGAGGAGGAGTAGATACAAAGGCCATACCCAGGTTGTGTTGACTTCACAAAACTACCAGCCACTATAGAATTGTACAATCTGAAAGTAAAAGGTGGATGGTCTGATACAAGTTTTGGCCAAATGCTAAAATTGAAAAAAAAAATGTGCTTCCTAAAGATATTACATTTCTAGATTCTGCATATGATGTAAAAAGCTGATAAAATCATTGGGATTAAACTATGATATGATACATGCATGTGATAGGAAGGTTAGTAGCATTGAACTGAATATAATTTTCTTCTTGTATTTCTTTAGATGAAATTTATTTAGCACAGTTGTGTAGTACATTATATGTCGTGTCTTGTAGTTTTACAAATATGTGACATGAATTTTCTCATTGTAGGTTGATCATTTCTTAGGAATCAAGTGTAAATCTAAAGCCAGGATGATGGGTGCATGAAGATTATGAGCTTTTTGGTGCCATGAATACTATTGATGTCAAATTTATTTGCAGTCCTCATATATGATATGGTCCTTAAGGTTCTTAGCTTTGTCACCAATATCAAGCTCAAAATTCAAGAATAATATCATTATTTATGATGAGCTAGGCCATATTTTTTCAAATGAGTTTATGAGTTGTGACAGATTGAGCATGTAGGAAATAAGAGGTCAAAATTTTGATATTGTAGGTCATTATTCTATATAGACAATATAAAATAGTTGTTCTTTTCCAAACTTCTTAATGGTCATTTGTATGGATATTGTGCATCAATTTTAACTTGAGAATTTGGAGAGATCTTTGTTCAAAGTTTGAACTTTGAGGACATTGTTATGCTGTAGACTATTTTTGTCCTTTTAGAAATTTCTAGGATATTCTATGGCCGAAGAGAAGAAATAAAAATATTCACATGCTACTTGACCAATGTTACTGGGAATTTTAAGAAAAAAAAATTCCACCTTTGACTCCATATCGATGCTTCACCTTCTAAGTCTTTAGGATGTTTTATGGAAGTATATTTATATAATAATTTTTTTACCAAGGTTACATTGCTAGTATCATTTTGTCTATTTTCAGCGTAAGGTGGTGGTGGTTTAGTGGTGATATGCAATGTTGAAATTGTTCCACAGGCTTGCTAAGTTCTATAGAAACTCTCTTGGCTCCTTTTCCCATATAGAAGAAAGTGTTTTCCTAAATCTGATTGGTGGCATTTTGGATTTGGATATGTGTCATCTAGAGTTGGAACACTACATGGGAGCCTATATTATGTGGAGTTAAGTTATTTGTAGTGGAATAGATCCACTTGTTATTACTGGATTCTCCCACTTTTCATATAAATAAATCCAACTTGTTGCATGAAACATGGAAAAGCTTACACATTTCATAAATGAGAATGCATGAAAACATGATGACCCTCAAATAGGTATGTCAAGGGAAACAAAGTATACACAATTTTTTAAATAACACATTATCTTGCAAGGAAATAAGAGTTATAGGTTAATTTAGAGATAGGTTTATAATCAAAAGAGTGGTTAACTTGTTGATTAGGGCTCTTTATTCTTTTTATGGATCCCACTCCCCTCATATGCACTTGGGTGTTTCCAAGCAGAAAGATGTTCCCACAAGTTTCTGGTATTGAGACATGGGTAGTTGGTAGTTTAGGTGTTTCTTGCAACAAAAAGACAAAGGGTGGATGGAATATGTCCATCATATTCATTATTGTTCACTCGTGTAGTCATCAACTTTTGCTAGAGATTAGAGAGTTTGAGAAAACTAGTCTCTTTATACTTCCTCATTTTATTCTCTTACTTTGTCTTGAGTGTGAGGGTGATTGATCAGATTCAAAAGAAAAGTAGGGTTAGGGATTTCCCCTACAAAAATAAGTTAAAATAGGGTTTGTTGTAAATCTTGTATGAACCAAGGGAGCACTTGATATTGTCATTCTTATGAGAGAATAAGACTAGGCTTTTGTTGAATTTTGAAACCATTCAGAGTGATTGATGTGGAGAAGATAGAGGGACACTATTATGTACACATATGTGATGCAAATATAGGTTCCAAAGAGGATTTGCTAGTTTGTATGCTAGCTTGTTGGGAACCTTTGGTAGAGTGACTAACTTTGGTTGGTAGTGCTTCCTAGCTAGTTGGAGTTAATGGATAAGGCTTCTTATGGTTTTCCTAATTAGGGTTTAGAAAGTCTGACTTGTACCAGCTTGTATTAAGTTGGATGTACTTTTACTTCATTTTTTTCATATATATAAAGTGTTCCTCTTATCCATACATTGTGTACTTTCATATTTCATTTTCATTTGATGTTATTTTAATATTTGAGTAGTTTCTAGCATTGGATATGCATGTTTATTTGACATGACATCAAGTAGATTTTGTTAAGTGATGTACCAAACATATAGCAGTTAATGAGAAAATTTTACAATTGTAATAAATCTGATGAAATGAGTTTTTTGAATTTGTTATATGCTTGGAAGTGTGCCCTAAGGGATGAAATTTTGTTGAATTAAAGTATAATTTTTTGGTGTTTATTTTCTTGGGCTACCTTGTGAATTGGGTTGAAAGAAGTGAAGTAAATGCCTATGTAATTTATATTTTAGATTCATCCCTAAGTATGAAATTTCATAGGAAAGAGATTGATGAAACCTCAAGGTTGAGGTAAAATTTATGAACTTGCATTAATTTCCTTGTACTAAAATTGCAACTGAGTTGGACGGACCAAGAAAACCATCAGACAAATCAGGGGCATGTAAAATATTTCAAAGATAAGTGATTTGTGATAGAGAAACTAGTACAATAAAATGGTTTTGTAGTGTGTTATTGAAATTGTGCTTCTTCTAACCTCTATATTCATTCTTCTAATCTGAAGATTGGCAGATACGCTGATGGATGTTGGGATGCATGCCATTACACAAAGTAACTTTAACCCTTTTCCCCATCAATGGATGAGTCTTCTAATATCCCTTTTCCCTTAGAGTTGGAAACTTCAAAACAGTTCTTAGATCCATCTATATCTTGTTGGCATTGTAAGGTAGATAGTATAGACTTGCAATCCCATCCTATGATAGTTCATGAGGATATTTTACCCTTGATTGCCTCAAGCCCTCAAAATGAAAGCCATTCATTTCCAAAGCACATGGAAAATTAGGGTTTTGCAGCCTTGGATTTTGAGGTAAGATCAAGATCCAAGTGGCCTTTGTGACCAACAAAATGCATCTATAAGAAAATAATCACATCATCTCGCAAATCATCGAGAGGATCATGTGAATCCAAATCCTCTTTTTCCCTAACTCTAGTCCCTCTAAAACTCTATATCATATTATTTTGATATGTCCTAGTTTTTTTCAATCTTCAATCCTCTTACTATTTAGTGGACTAGGACTGATTTCCTACTTATATGTGTTTTCTGGGAAATTTTAATGTTTGAAGTTCCATTCTTTGTTTTGAATGGTTATATGTGTGGAAAATTGTTTTGGGATAAATTGATTTAACTTGCCAATAAACTTGGGATAAAAGAAACATTGAATATAACCCAAATTTTGGATCTTTCTAGGTAGCAACCTATAATGGGTATGGATTTTAGGAGTCATTTTCATATGAATGATTGTTTAATTGTGGCATATTCTTTAGTGTTATTTGATTTTCCATTCAATGTATGTAAGCATTTTACATTGATCTTACTTGATAGTATTTTCATTGAATGTTCAATTGCATGCTTGGTTTCATGGAGATTCCTACAAATATGTTGAATATTAATATTTAGGGCCCAGAAAATCTTGTTGGTTGGTAGTGGAACTAGCAATTCTATCTTGCTTCAGCTAGTGCAAATTCTTTTTTTTTCTTTTCTTCTACTATTCATTAAACTATTGTTCTTTTTAATGATTAGAATGTTTATTGCAGTTTCTTTTGTAGGTATTGTGGAGGGTTGTTCCAGTTTTGATGATTACAGACAATTGTATCAATGATATGGAAAGACTTAACCCTTTGCTATTTAAACATTTTCGTAAATCACTCTGGAGCCAAGAGTATTCTACACAATTATCCATCTTGGACTTAAAATTTGATGTTTAAAGGGAAACCCTTTCAGATCTGATAATGTGGTGGATAAGAAATGTCAGTTCTGTACATTTAAAATAAGAAGAGGTCGGTACAATTTTAGCCTGGGATTTTTTGTTGTATAATAAAATGCACATAAATTATTTGAAGACTCCTTGCTTCATTATCCTTTCTCTTTCTCAAGTTCTCCAACCATCCACACATTCCCCTCAACCTGAACTGATTTCAACTATAGTGTGAACAGAAGATCCATCTTTCAATAGACAAATTTTGATGAAGATTCTAGACATCTTACATGTTGTCTATGACAACTACCAGCTAGATATTCTTCACAACAATTATGTGATATATCCTTATACATGAATATGTGTATTGTCAAAGAAGATTTTAGAGACAAATACATGGATTTTAAGGGTTGTTTTATGGGGCTTGTATACATGATCTAGAAAATTAATGGAATTTTATGGGCCAAATGATTCCACAATGATTATTTGAGAACACATGGTAGCTTGATTGAAAATATATTTCTGAGTCAGAAAACAATATTGTTTCAAAAGTAATAGGAAAAGTTATTTATGTGAAATGTTTCATTGAAGATAATGATTTTTACCATCCCCTAAGACTATCATTGACCGCATTTTTGGTAGTAAGAGCTATAGGAAGGGCTTTGCTAGAGTATAGTGGTATGTATTACCTGTGGGTAGACAATTTTATGTGGTATCTTTTCTCTTGAATTTATTATTTTGTATTCTTGGTAATTATGTGGGAAAGGGTGAGGTTTTGCTTCACATTTTCTTATTTCCTAGTTTCTAGATTTGATTCCCATAGCCCATTAGTGTTGTTGTGGATGATGATGGTTGTAGGCATTCCATGTTTGTTGTCTGTCGTGTTAAAATATTCCAAAAGTTAGAATTGTTGAGTTGGTACTCATTTTAATTTCTAATGCCCCTATTTCTTCCATTCTTTTTTTTGTTTAAATTTTAAACTTATGCCATGAGACAGGGATTTGCAATGGTTTTTTCATTTAGTTAATAATATAGAAGATTTCCTGGGGGAGGTGAACTTTTTTTTATTACTATGCTCGATATTTTCTAGGGTTGTTGCCACATTTTCCTATTCTCAGCACAATAGATGGTCTTAGGAATCCACCTAATTTGCTACAGTGGTTGGAGAATTGTTTAGAATATGGATGTAGTTCCAGAGATGGGGAAGGGTTTCCTCATTTTCTTTGTCAAGAAGGAATTTTTGTAGTAGATTATTCTGAAAAGGTCATGTCATTTTATGTACTTCTATTAGTCTCAGAAAGAAGGGGTCAACACCTTGCTTCAGGTGTGTGTTTTAACATTGCTAGTGGCACTACTAACTCTCTAGAACACTAGATTGTGTTGCCTATGGTTGCAGAAAGTTTGGGTTGCAATTGTCGGAATGATTACATTATGGAGTCTCCCTTCCACTGCGACATGTAAGCTTCTTTATTTTTGTCCCTACATGCAAAGGATGCACAAATATTGCAGTATAGTCTTATCATGCATCCTTTCATGTATTATTGTGTAGTGAGAATAAGAATCTGATTTGTCATGTCCCTTTACCTTCTTTAAAATGTCATTTCTGGGATGTCTAAATTTTTTAATATAAATAAAAATTTACTTGATAAATGTATGACCAATGTTTTTTGTTATTTTTAGCCAATGGTATGGTTTTAATTTTCCCAATGGCGAACAAGTGATATAACCGTAAAAAAAAGGCAATACTCTATATAAATATTTCTTAATAGTAAATTAGTCAAGTTGATTCTGATGTTGTTATCACTCACTACTTTATCAGTCATTAGTTGCTTAACAAGCCAAATAGCAGTGAATTTTGATTCCATATTCTGAACCATAGAAGCTATCAGAGCTAAATGCGACCCTCTGCATTGCGTAGTTCTTGAAAAAATCTTTCCAATGGTATATGGAAATCCGAAAATGGACTTCTGGAGTAGAAGTTAAGGAATTTTGAAGTTTACCATGGAAAAGGCCCATCAAACCAAGAAAATGACTAAGTGTGGAGGCAAACTGCAATTAGAGGATCAGGGGGCCGATCGCAATCACAAATCGGCTACCAATGGAGGTCAGCAGGCAAGGAATAATGTCAGAATGAACAGTAGCGATCGTCGATCGCCAATATCGCATATCGGAAGTCAATGGGTTTGGGCACACCTTTTATCGCATATCGGCATATCGTAGTCCCGAACGTCGATATTGCATCCCACAAATCCGGCAGTCCATCAGTTACGACATACTCCAAAACATGCAGGGGCGTTAATTTTCGATATATTGTCGCTCTGTCGGGGAAGGGCCAGAAATAGTTAACAAATAAAATCACAAAAAATCAAAGTGTAGGGCCTCTAGGGGGGATCGGCGATTTGACAGGCTTTCAACTTAAAAATACCTCCAAAACTACTGATTTGCGATGCCTATGTTAAAAGTCCCGGAGAGAGCTTATTTTTAAATACAAAGGAATTCCCTGTAAAACCAAGGCCTAGCTGGCCTTTTTCTCTCTTCTTTTTCACTTATTTTTGGAAATTTCAAGGGTCCTACAAGGCCATTTTTGGGTACCATGTGTCACCACTCACAAGGTGACATGTGGCAATCATGACATCACCCATTGCGATCGGTGATCGGTGAACACACAATGTAAATCTTTCTCTTCAGTTGTGTTTCCTCCCCGGTTGCGGTTGCGACAAGGAAAGGTGCCCCCAAATGCGATAGGTTATGTGTTGTATTGAATAGGGATTTCGCATCCCAAATATTGGCTAGTGTGGTGTAAGAGGCAATTGGAGGCAATGCAAGTTATAAAGGGAAAAGCCCCCTCCACGCAATTGTTTGAAGCCTTGACGCTCAAAGACTAAACCCCTGGTCCCAACCCTACTCATATTGAATAATGTCACACAAGGATCTGAAATAAAGGGGGCTAAGGGGGAAATCAAAACTCTTGTTTTGCCTGTTTAGAGGTACAAAGGCTTGTGGATGAGAAATTTGGTTGTTACACTACAATGAAGAACCGATAGTGCAAGACATAGCTTTAAATAGGTAGATGGGACGGCAGCTGTAATAGTTAATGGAGCATGGCACAACTACAAAGAAGTATGCAAGGGACTCAAGAAGACTAAATGGCATGGCATGGTGCTCCACTCCCTCTACACAGAAAAGGATCACTTGGGCACATGCCTTTCCCACTCCACTCCCTATTACACTGTGCAGCTCACTCAGGTAGTTAAGGAAACATTGATAGAAATTGGCCAAGAAACAAGTGGAATACATCACGGTAGGGACGTGGATTGATCAGGGGCTTCCACTAGAATAGAAAGGGAACACCTCCTCCTTCATCTCTCCATTTTCTTTCTCTGTTCATTAATTTCTTTTTATTTTCAAGAAGGGATTCGATCCTGATTGTAATATTTTTGCGGCAGCAGAGCCTCACACTGACCGAGACAGTTAGTCTAGCATGAAAATTGGGGCTCAGGCTTAGATATTTTATAAACTATAATTATAGCTCCCCCTCCTCTTATAAAAAGGGGGAAGCAATATTATACTGTGGTTCCGAAATTTCTCACCTGGGAGGGCAGAACTTTGTGATACCATATTTTGGCTAATAACTTTGTAAGTGAATGAATGTTATATTACATTGTATTACTCTACATAGGCAGATCCTCATACTATCACAAAAATGGTCGTGATTCCTCCTTCTTAGCATTACAGTATTTTTTTCCTTCTGTTAATTCCATTATGTTCATATTATTCTCTGCATGTGTGCTACAATAGCTGCTAGAAATTATTTCATGCTTCCTTACAAATCCACATGTGTTGATTTATTAATGAATTATGCCTGTATGAAGGGCTGAAGTATATCTTTAAACTACATATAATAATCATAGCACCCATCCTCTCTTCAATCCATTATTTCTACTTGTAACTCAAACAAGTGTAGAATTTCCCATTGCTTGTGGCTCTATGTTTTCAACATAGAATTATGGATGTTCTGGGATCTATATGATGAGTTGTGCTCTCTCTTAATCCTCTCTCATTTACTCAACAAATCCTATTAATTTGTAATCCCCTTTGAAGTAATCAGCCTTCATAGTTCTATGTGATACTACTGGGAACTGTGTGTGTGAGGGAGTACCTGAAATCCATAACTCATACCTTTGGAGGAATGAACCAAGCCCCCTCATAATATTTCATTATGTGATAATTGGAGTGTTGCAAACCCCTCACATATAACCTTACAAGCACTCCTCTATTTAAGATGTCCTGAGCATTGGTATAAAATCAACCCGGAGGCTATCTCTAGGGAGCTTTCCTTGCCCCCTATTGCACTTGTGCTTCATGGTGCAAGGTTTAGCAACAACATATGCAACATAACATACCTTTCCTTAAAAAACAAAACTTTACACCCTTGAGTTAAATTTAACCCTTATCCCCATCAAAGGTTGAGCCTTCTAATATTCCTTTTCCCTTAGAGTTGGAAACTTCAAAATGGTTCCTAGAGCCTTTTATCTCATGTTGATGTTGTAAGGTAGATAGTATACATAGACTTGAAATCCCATCCTATGATAGTTCATGAGGATATTGATTGCCTTAATCCCTCAAACTACAAGCCATTGATTTCCAAAGTACATGGGGGATTAGGGTTTTGTAGCCTTCGATTTTGAGGTTTCTATTTTGAGGTAAGATCAAGATCCAAGTGGCTTTTGTGACCAACAAAATGCATCTAAAGGAAAATAATGACATCATATCCCAAATCATTGAGAGGATCATGTGAATCCAAATCCTCTTTTTCTATCACTCCAGTCCCTCTCAAACTCTATCTATTATTCTTTTGATATGTCCTGATTTTTGTCAATCTTCACTCCTCTTATTATTTAGTGCACTAGGACTGGTTTCCTACTTATACAATATTTTTGGGAAATTTTAATTTTTGATGTTCCATTATTTGTCTTAATGGTTATATGTGTGGAAAATTGTTTGGGGAAAAATTGATTTAAATTTCTAATAAACTTGGGATAAAAGAAACATTGAATATAACCCAAATTTTGGATCTTTCTGGGTAGCAACCAAAAATAGTTATGGATTCTAAGAGTCATTTTCATATGAATGATTGTTTAATTATAACATATTCTTTAGTTTTATTAGATTTTCCCTTCAATGAATGCAAGAATTTTCCAGTGATCTTACTTGACAGTATCTCCATTGAATGTTCACTTGCATGCTTGGTTTCATGGAGGTTACTACAAATATGTTGAATATTAATCTTTAGGGTCTAGCAAAACGTGTTGGTTGGTAGTTGAACTAACAGTTATATCTTGCTTTAACTTGTGCAAGTTCTTATTTTTTTATTTTCTTCTACTATCCATTAACTTAATTTTATTTTTAATGATTTGATGGGACAAGTTCCCCTGCGGTCAATTTTGGGGCAAAAGCCCAAGTTTTGGGGCAGAAAACCCAAGTCATTGTTATGTAAAGTGTAAAGTCCCCACAAGTTGTGGTCGCAGAGCGTGTAGATAGTAAAGGTCATAAAGGTATTTTCCCTTCTTTTATGTAATTTGTGTCATCTTGTATAAACCTACCCATGGTCCACGGACCATGGGATTTTATAAAAAGTAGAGTCTTAGAGAGTCCACGTTCAGTCATGAGAAAAGAATGAATAGAATGGGTCATTAAGAAGTGAACAACGAAGAGTATGAGAGTAAAAGAGTGGCTCTGCAGCTATGTGCACAGAGGCCTAGAGTAGAGTATGCAGTTGAGTGTGCCAACCCCTGTAGCTGAGTGCATATGGTAGTCTTGAGTCTGTAAGTAAATTTCAAGTAGCAATAAAGAAACTATTCTAGAAATACATGTGTTCTGTCAATGAATGAATGTGTTTATGTTATGATGAATAATGAGTTTATGATTTAATATTGTATTGATGTGCAATCCTCCATGTTTTACATTGATATAAGAACACAATAATAATATCTATTTACGCGAAGAATATCTTAATGCATGGTAAAGTTATAAGACACTTAAGCTGATCTGGGTAAATATAGAAGTTGGATTGGTTACAGAGGCACGTAAGTGGTTGATTCACCTATTTAGGGTCCGTGAAAGATAGTCATCGACCTTCGCGAAGGTCTAGAGGCTAGTAGGAGGGAGTTATATCAATAAGCCTTAAGGGCTTATCGATCTGCGCGAAGGAAGATAAAGGGTATAAAACCACATCACAACCATCTTTGGGTGTAGAAAATTGGTTCCAACATCCCCCCATATTGTTGTCGGTGAGACTTCAGTCCATGCTCCACGAATTGATGCGGAAAGGGCTAGTAGTGTAGGGATTTGTTTGGAAAACTTAACTCTGAACCTGGGTCAGGACCCACTGAGCCAAAAATTGGTTCCTTTGTCAGGACAAAGATCTGCATAAAGAGATGTGTGATGTCACATCACTGGAATCCAACAAAGAAGGAAATTGAAGATTGGTTGGACAGAAAGATCCATGAATTCGTGGTGCAAGAAAATAGAAACCCACAATTGATGAAAGAATAGTGGTTGGACAAGTATCTGTACACAGAGATACACGAAATTTTCTTATGTTCCTTCTTGATCGAGCTATACGACTAGATGGCTAAACTAGCAAATGGACAGGGAAGGTGGAGGCTTGACGGTCCCATAGTGTGGACCCCATAGTTAGTGAGAATATTGGAAGCCTTTGAAGATAATATCGTGTGCATCGTCGCTCACTAGCTTGATCGTGTCCTCGGAGGTTTTGTGATATAATTCACGGTCGATACCTCGGTCAGCTACAGCGCAGCAAAGCAACACTTCTTCAGGGGACCGCGAGGTAAGTATTTAATATCTTTGAATATTTGGATTGAAATGCTCTTGTGTGAAAAATGGGTTATGAAATTACCTCGATGTTTGGAGCTATGCGAAGTGGAGACTTATTCAGGGATAGAAGGGGAACATGACCTTAATATAGCCCGTTGGTTGAGCCTCCACTGAGTGACGAAGAAGGAGTAGCGCAGGTTGCTCCACAGAGCATTGTCCAGTTAATAAGATAGGGGTTTCTGCGAATACCTCACCCACCCACACCACCTTCATCTTCACCTCCACCGCATACACCTTCTCCCACACCACCACCACCTCCACCATCATTCAATATGGTGAATACAATGAAGTTGCCCATTTTCAAGGACTTGGGAAATGCGGACCTTGACCAGTCTTGGTTCATTGCAAAGGTTGTGTGGCCAACCCAGAACATTATAGATGATCAGATGAAGAAAGAAATATTGGTTACTACTTTACAAGATCGTGCGCTAACGTTGTACATCAAGTATTGCACTGATAACCCTATGGCTGCTTTGGTAGATATTCAGACTGCGCTCAATAAGGAATTCAGGAGAGCCAAGTCTAAAGCGCAATCGATCATGGGATTTAAGGATATCATGATGAAGCCTGGCAAGACACCCTAGGAGCTGGATCAGAGATTGAAATGAAAGATCTGGGAAGCTAAGATGAATCTTATGGATGTGCAGCACCGCGAATGGTTTGTGGCTTCACTAATGCCTCATTTAAGGGTTTCTTTATCATAGCAAAAGATTGGGAACCAGACAGAATCCCTGGAGATTACAATGAGATTACATGAGACTGCAATTCAAGATGTTGCTTTGGCATTTCAACAGATTCATGCAGAGTTGCAGAATCTTTGCCTAGAGAGCCGAAGTCTGAAGAAAGATAGAGCGGCTTGGCCTGAGGTGCGCGAAGAAGTTTGGTGTCTAAAATGTAAGAGTCAAGGGCATGATAAGGATCATTTCCCTATCTTCGTGAATTATGTTGCAGGGGGAGGGTCGATGCCTCTGAGGCCAGAAGCTCAAGTAGGGCCAAGTACAGGGCTCACACTGTGGTGTGTTATCTATTAGGTAGCTAGAAAACATGTGACAGATAATTGCCAGTTGTTGCAGAAATTTGTACAGACATCGTAACAACTCTTCTGCAACTACTGCAAATTAGTGGGTCACGATGATCGTAACTTCCATAGTTGGTGAGCACCAGTATTGCAGCAATAATGCTGCAACTCCTGGGCTACCTACTTTACTCTTATCAACCCGATAGTTCGTAACAAACTTGGAAGCGACGGTGATGTATGCACAAGTACTAGTTCTTACTGTAGGTTATCACTTGGTCAACCGGCGCAAGATCACTATGGGCTCAAGCCAACTTATATGGATTCCAAGAGAAGATCTATATGTGATGAAAGGAGAGAAAGACTACTCTACATATATTACTCTAACTGTAGAAAGGAGAAAGACTGAGATGTAAAGCAAACCAAGTAAATCCTACTTAACCAACTAATCCTACTTTTGGAGAAAGCACTATGAAAACCATGGAAAGAATGTCACTACCTACTCAAGGAAGTAAACAAAATCTAACTAGGCTATTTCTGGAAGTAAATGAGAAAAAAACATCTTTTCGGATTTTTATGTATTTTTATGTGAATTTGACATGCATGTGGTTTATTGTTTGTGAATGTGGCAATGGATAGGCAGTGTTGAAGGGTGGTTTTGGGACTTGTGAGGATGTAGGATGGTGTGGTTGGATCCTAGGAGGTCTCAGGTGGCCTTTTGGAGGCTTTCCCCACACTCGGCCTTCAAAAGAAAGCCTACAGGAAAATCTACAAGAGGACACAGGAAATCTACAGAAGAAAAACAATGTTCTATAGGAGGCCTACAGGAGGAGGCCGAGAGAAGTTTTGGCTGTTTTTAGGCTATGAGAGTGGGTGGAAAAGGTGAAGGAAGGTTGGAATGAAGTGTTAGAGTGCCTAGGGTCTGCCAAGAATCATTACGAGAGAGAAATATGATTGGATTTTCTCAAGGAGAGAGGAAGCAATTCTATGGAAAATGCAGGAAACTAAGGCGGAATTGAGGGGAGTCTTGGGCAACCTGTAGGGCATGGATTAGATGGATGATGGGATGGATGATACACTGACCTACTACTAAAAGATCTCTGCTGCATAAAAAACTGACAGTCAACCACTGAGATTAAGAAAGTAATGAAATAAGTGCATCTAGAAAAACAGAGTTTTGCATCAAACTAATCTAAACTGTGATCTAGGAAAGGAAATGTTGATAACTGCTGCAAGGAAGGAAAGCATGGAAGAAGACTATGGTAAATAAAGAAGTGAGCATGACGAAGAAGTTCTGAAGCACAACAAACTAGACTATTAACCAACTAAAAAGCTGCAAACACTAGAAGTCCTATGAATGAGGAAAATCTGTGTTTTTTGGGCAGCAAGAGGGTCTTTGCCCAAAATCGTGGTCCTAGAGGGAGGAAGAGAGGCCAAGGCACTGTTGCTAGCCTTTTGGATTTATTCTTTATCACTGCTTAACCTACTATATAAAGCACAAATGGAAGCAAACTATTGAATCATCAAAATCAACCTATTCTTGACCATAAAAGAAATTCATCTAACAACAACCTAATCTACAAACTGAAATAAAACATACAAATACAAGTAAAGAGGATCTTGGCTACTTAGATTGGGCCCTAACCCAAGAGCTTCAGCCCTCTGAGGTGACTCAGTGCTAACTCAAAAAGGATTCCATCTTTATTTCAAAACAAGAACAAGATTACATGAAACTGTCACAAAAAATAAGCTCGAAGTTGAGCAGAGTTTACATGAGCAAAAGTACAACAAAAATCCAAAACAAATCCGACCCTAGTGAGGCCCTAGGCCTCCCTACTTATACAAATGAAGCTACCAATAGCTTTCTTAAAATCAGGGATGCTTGGCTCCCAAAACTTGAGATAGTCATTAGTCATCCTCCACTTGCTCGGCTGCCTGCTAATGCATGACTTGGCTACTTGTACGATGAGCTAAATGAAGGGGAATTAGAAGTGAGGAGTAATAAATGAGGGGGACTCCCTCCTATAAGTCCTCTCCTTTGTCCACTGGATCCTTGACTTTAACCACAAAATTCAATAATAATATGCATTAAACACATATTAGACCACATGGCATCATAACTAACTCAACTGACTCTATAAGCATGAATATAATTATAAATTCATACAATAAGCTAAGGGAATGGTTGATTTGACTAGTTAGGAGGTAAAATGAGCCCATATAATTACCCATTTATAAGGCTCATCATCACCCCCTACTAAAAGTGTTGCTCATCCTCTGAGCAACTTAGTCCATCTCCTCAACTTTTATGGCCCTGGTGGCCTCCTTAGCATCCCATGCCTCTAATGTGGTCTCCTCTTCCTTTTCATAGAATCCTACCTTCCTATCTATTTCTTCCCACTGCTCCTACTCTTCTTCTTCTCTTCTTCCTAGCAGCAGTGGGGAACTCAATTTGAGGCCAATCCAATTGACGTTCAGCCTCTACATGGAGTGCTTGTACATTGGCACTCTCCTTAAGGCCTCCTTCATCCTCATTGGGGAATGATATTCCCTAATCTGCAGACTGTGTGGTAAGGTGTTCCATTTCCTCATACATGCATGCACACATTCATCCCCAAGTAGCCTTTCCATATCCTCAAAATGTACAATGGCTTGTGCCTGATCACTTATATATCTCTAAGGGGAAATCTAAGGATTATTTGCAAGTAGTTTATGTGTGCTGATGAGTGTTGTGGGGTCTGATGGCTCAGCTCTAATCATTAATGGATCATTCTACTCCTTTATCATCAACCTTCTTATTTTTTATGCCCTTAATTCTTCATGGTTCATCCATGAGGCCATGGCCATTAGTTGTAGGTAACCTAACCTAGCATTGGGGTCCCACACATTCATGTATGTCAGGGCCATGTTATGCAGGTAGAATTCTGCCATCTTTGCCTTATCTTCTGATGTGCTTTGGTCACATAGGTCCATAAACTGCCTGTAATCTCAGAAAGGCATTGTGCCTCTTGGTGCCAAAGTATTTATATGAAATTGCAACCATTGGTCCTTGAGATATAGACCATAGGATTTTGCTGGTGTCCTACATTGCAATGCCTCCATGGACTAGCTAGCCATGCATGCCAGTTGGGTCTCTTTCTCTTGCAGCTACCTCCTTAGCAATTCATTTTCTATTTCAAGTTGGTTTCTTGCAATTGCTTCCCTATGTCTAATAGCACTTAACTCTTTGCCCATCTCTCTGAGTTTGTTCTCCATATGGCCAATATCCTCAACCCCTTTCGATTTGGCTATCTGCATCCACCTATGGGTCCTTATCCTTTCTTTCTCTAATTCAAAGAATAGTGGAATTGCAAATTTTTGTGGAATTATTCTTCCCCCCTCCAGAAGATTGTAGTAGGAGCCAAGACTAGGTTGGGGATCAAGTTCTTGTAGCTCTGTTTCTTTCTCCTTTCCTTGTGGTTGTCCTTCTACCCTTTTCTCAAGCTTTTGGGTCTCCTGTAGTTTTGACAATGTCTCCTGTAGAACTATCTATGCCTCCTCTAGGACTGTTTTTGGGTCCTGTAGTTCTACCTTTTCTTTCCATGTGGGGGATCTAGGAGTCCCCCTTTCATATGTGATAGGTGCCTTGGAAGGGGATTCTTTTCCTTTGGTAGAGGGTGAATCTTCAATAATAATTAGCACTTTTGAAGAAGGTTGGGGTTTCCTTGGTTTGATTCTTGTGCTCTTCCTAGCCTTGAAACACATTGAGGTCTGCCTCTTCCTCTTCTATTTTGGCTTAATAGGTGTGCCGAGGGTAGTGAGAGTAGCTGCTACCTCTCTTTCCAGAGTCTCCAGGGACACTTCTTCTTGTTCTGTCTTTTCTGCCCCTTTTTCTCCTCCTTTTGTTTCTCTTTCTGTCTCTATTTGCTCTATTTCTTCTTGCTCTGTTTCTTCAGCTTTCTCCTCCTCTATCCTAGTTTCTTCCTCCTTCCCTTTTTGTTCTACTAAGTCACTAGTTGCCTCACCTTCTCCCCCTCACTGCTCTTCCTCCTCATTACTAGTAGGACTGATATCATAGGCTAGGGCTTTTATGCCATCTTCTGCTACCATGTTTCGGAAGTTTCCCATGCTATAGGGAGTGTAAATGTATGGAGGGCTTCTTCCACTAAAATTTTGACTAACCCATGGTGAGCGAGCTGCTCTAAATTCCCTACTTTAACTTTAGTGCTAGAGTCAATGAGAGACTGTAGGAGGAAGTAGGGGATGCTGAGCTTGTGAGGGGCTGAAGTGTCCATGCCATATCTTAATTCATGAAGGATTATAAAATGGTAACCATAGACAATGTTGTACTTCCCCTCACAAGAAATATATTTGATTATTCGGTAGTTGACCTCATCCGAAGGATATGGTACGCTAGCCCTTCTAATGACATTTTTATCCTCTACAGGGGTTTCATTGTTTTGGAAGAAGTTTTTCTTGGCAGCCTGGCCAATTGGTTTTTCATCCTTACTCCAGGGAAATCCAAGAGGAAGGGTAGCGAACCTACTAATAAATTCAGGGTTTATCTCTATGGAAAGGCCTCTAAAGGTGATAGTGGCATGTGTTCTAGTGTAAGTTACCAAACAGTGGGAAAATTCTTGAGCAATTTCCTCATCAAACCCTTGGAATTTCTCAAAAAAGTTCATCCAATTTGCTCTTGTGAATATGTCCACTACTTGGGGATATGCATGGAGCCTGGAGGAGTTGGTAGGCTCCTTCCTTATAAAACCTCCTGTCATTTTGTTTATGCTTCTTTAGGAAACCAAATGTGGATATGGAGACAACAAGTTTTGAAGAAAAACAGAGAAACAGAGAGACTGTGTTTTTTTAAGAAATAAGCAGAAGTTTTGTTATGTATTTCCTCCACCTAAAGGCTTTATTTCCTCCTCAAAATTAAACCATTGCTTGCATATTTTGATATTCAATGGGGGTATGCATAGAAACTACCTCCTCAGTCCGAGAATTGTGCTAAAACCTGTGTTTTCTGCCTTCAAAACAACTCACTGGCCCTCCTATAGAAGACTGTTGGCCCTCCTGTAGAATTCATGTAGGTTCTCCTATAAAACCTATAAGTGCTCCTATAAAAAACACTGAGAGAAAGATTATGGGAGAGATAAATGGAGAATGATGGTTACGAGGCTATGGGGTCACGAGGAGATTGCAGTAGTGAAGTTTCGAGGAGAGAATGAAGGAAAAGGTGGTGAGAGTGCTCGAGGAGGAGTACTTATTGCTTTTTATGGATATTCCCGGTGATGGAGGGTGAGTTGACCAAATGTACGTTGGCTATATTTGGACCGTTGGTCCCCACCTACCTTGTCATCATGGCCCTTTCCTTGTAATCATCCCTCATGATTGTAATGGAGTTCACACTTCCTCCACTACTTTTCCTTGACATCTTTCTTGAGTTGATTGTGCGCACGTGTGGGTGACATCTTCGAATGAGTGGAGTCAACTAGATGAAGGTGGCCAAGTTAACTGGCCACCTTTCCCTCATTCAACCTCAACCATCTCATTACTTTTGCATTCCTTATAATTACACAAATTCAAACAGAGGAGTTGGTTAGTTACTTACCTGAGATCCGAATGTATTTGTTGTGAGGTGTTGTGGCTGTCTCTCTCTATTGCATGCCCTTATTTCTTTTTATGCATGTTGTTTTCTTGCTAATGTGTGGTTGTGCCTTGTGAAGGTTCTTCTCCGGCTAGGTCTGAGCTTCAGGTGTCTTCTTCAACCTTCATATTTGCACCCTCTTGTTGTTGATGCTGGATTTTAATGGGATCAGCTACTACAGGAATTCCTACAGGAGCTCCTGTAGCTGCTTCTCCCTTTGAAACTTCAGCTTCTTTCTGTGCTTGGAGCTATGAGGATGATGCTAGAGATGTAGATAGAGATGGAGAGGTAATAGGTAGGCTTCAAGTGAGGTTGATGGTGTTGTTCCCTTTATTATTTTTTCCTTTCCTGAAGAATTGTTTTTCTGTGTTTTTCTTGGACAAGAAGAAGAATGATGCTTGGGGTGTGATGTAGGCTTAGACATGATGGCAAGGAGGTTTGAAAACTGTAGGAGGGTTTATAGATTTTTTATAAATCTTCACTGTTCCTCAAACTTCCTTTTATATCCATTTCTAGCTCTCTGTAATTCCTACAGGAGCCTTATGTAAAAAACACATAGCCTCCTGTAGAAAACACAGTTTTTGAAAAATAAGCACAGTGAGGTGAAAAAAATGCTAATAATGATGGATAAAAATGTGGGAAGGTAGGTTAGGTGCTGGTGTTGGCTTCAGGGCTCCCTTGGCATCTTTTGCTACTTCCTGTAGTCCTCCTGCAAACCTACAATGCAACTAGAAATTCATTTCTCTTTTTCTCTTTTTTTTCCTTCTTTTTTTTTTGAAAACAACTAGGGTGCCTCAGGGAGGTTTTCACCCTAATTGCCTACCCTGGGCACCTCCAAGGGAGGTTTTCACCTAGGGATATTATTTTTTTCTCTTCTTTTTTTTTTAACATCACTAGGCCACCTCAGAAGAAGTTTTCAACCTAGTGATGGGACTCAAGCTCCTCATGGAGGTTTTCACTTGAGTCCTTATTTTTTTATTTTTTTCTTTTTCTTCAGTGAGTGGGTGAAGTGGAGGCTAAGACATGCTCCACTACCATCACTGTCTTATTCAAATCTTCAATGAACTCTCTCTTGGAGAGGGTTTTCTTGTAGACTTTCAACTGGTGTCCATTGACAAGCATGGGGATGGCTTCATCATCAATGGTTCTAATCAAAATTGAACCATTGTGATTGCATTTCTCCATAGTGTAGGGTCCTAGCCATCTTGTCCTTAGCTTTCCCTTGAAATATTTATATCTTGAATCATAGAGTAGTGCCCAATCTCCCTCTTGGAATTGCTTCTCCTTGATATTTTTTTCATGTCATATCTTTCTCTGAAGCTGAACTAGCTATGTATGGAGAAGGGCCTGCATTCTGTGTTCATCCAATCCATTGAGCTGAAGTAATCTTTCTTTCTATGCATGGCTGAGCTCTAGGTCCAGTTGAGCTGCCATCCTCAGGGTATTGAATTCGAATTCTATTGATAGGAAAGCCTTCTTCCCATAGACCAGCTCATAGGGTGTGAATCCTGTAGTGGTATTCCAAGTTGTGTTGTAGGCCCAAGTGGCCTCAACTAATCTGTCTACCCAGTC
>APFE031618959.1:0-36381 GCA_000404065.3 Pinus taeda | reverse complement strand
AAATCTACATTTATATATTCATTTATTGATTGGAAAGATTCTCACAATGGTCACTTCTTTCAATTAGATCCCCTTCAAGCCTTTGGGATACCTAATACTTTCTTATATAATATAGTTGGGGCTTGCTACTTGTTGGCCTATTGGGGTAAACAAACTTGATGTGTTTTTTTTTATCTCGCAGTTGGAGTCTATGGAATAAGAAAGAAATTTTATAACTTGAAAAAAATGGTAGCTTGACAAAGGTTGTAGAGAAAAGATTAATCTCTCCTACCTTGACAGAACTCGTTGTCAATATCAACACCTACAAGAACTTTGTTGTGGAATATTATCAAAACTAATAGAAGGATATGAAAGAGTGTATTATAAGAACCTTGACGAATAGGACCACTGAAACTTGGAACATTGTTTGTAGGAAGAGAAAATTATGTTTCTTTTTTCCAAACATGTATGTTAGTATATTACAGTTTAATAAATATGTTTTCTTATTATCATATATGGTTTCATACTTTAACAAAACATTCGCCAAGACTTCACAATGTTTTATTAATCAATAAAAGATTTTCTAAGATATTACAAGATTTTATAATTCAGTGAAAGATTCTCCATCATTGTACAAGATAATCTAATCTGGTGAGAGATTCGCCAAAAAAATTATATATACATATTATATTATTGATAAAATTGCCTCCCATTTTTCCTATGTATCATGGGGATTAGCCCATTTATTATACATATAAATTTAGGGTGGCTCTTAAAATTTTCCCTGGTCGTGGTATTTGTCAAGGAGCCCTGGAGGTTGAGTTTGAGCATTGTGTCCTTTGTCATCACATTAATGGCAGCTCCCAGATCAATCAAGGTGTGTGGGATCATGGTGCCATTAATGTGGACATCAACTATTGGGCTTCCAAGGTCCAGATATTTTAGACAGATTACATGCCCTAACATCAGGTCAGACAGTTTCCCTATAACACTGATGGTTGAAGCATCTCTCTTGCACCTTCCTAGATGCCTAAAGCACTTATCTTTGATCAACCTATTGTAGACATCTTTTATGGCTTGGAGAAGTCTTCACACACAAATGTTTCAATTCTCCTAGGAGTTCAGTTTCTTTTGGGGTAGGCTGGACTATTGTGGATAGTCTCTCAGGAAAGGGTGGAATTGCTTTAGGTTCACTTTCCTCTTTATCTTCCTCAACCTCCCTGGGTGGAAGCTGGCTATCTGGGAGAACTTTCCCAAATCACAAGTTAATTTCCTGAATCTCAACAACATAAATCAAGCATGATGATTCCCCACTATACACTTGTTGAGCCTATCTATTGTTCGGGTTTGAATTTGGCTGGGCAGGCATTTGGGGTTGCTTTGGTGGAGCAGGAGGTAATAGTTGTGGTTGGGCAGGTGGTGGAGGAAAAAAAGCGGGAGGAGAGTTGTATTGGGGCCTCCACCCCTGATGAGATGCATTCCATTGAGGTTGTGACTGAGCATAGGATTGAAATTAATGGGTGGTTGTTTGGGCATGATATGGAAATGTGAAGGACCAAGAAGGAGGTGTGGACTAGGAAGGATGAGCAGGGGGGCCCAAGAAGGTGTGAAAGTGACTTGGTTGGGGTTGTAGTATGCCTGAGATGTCCCTTACATCGCATGCTGATATGGTCTAGGTCCATGCGGCCTCCTTTGGTCTGTGTAATAGAGATGTTCAGTGACTCCCCTATCCCGTTGATATATAACTTTAAATCCAGGTAAGTAAGAGCACTTGTGTGTAGAATGATTTTCTTCACAAACTGAACAAACCTCTATAGAGTTCAATGGGCATTCATTCCTAGGGTGCCTCCTGGTGCATCTAGGACAAAAAATGGCCAACGCCCTCTCTATTTCCTCTTGTTTCCTTTTGATATGTAAGGTATCCATTTGCATGGCAAGAATCTGCAACATCTCACTCTTGAAGTCTTATAGCATGTTTCCAATTTCTCCTTTAATGGATGAGCTAGAGGAAGAGGTACTGGTTGACTCCCCATACCTTTCTTTCTGGCTACTCTAGAATGGTTCTTGAAAATAGTCTTTATGTCCTCATAGGATAGTTGGTAGATGTCTCCCTTGGCTAGTAGATGGAGGGTGTCTAGAAGATCTTCCTGAAATCCCCTGAGCAGGACCCACTTCAGGTGTACACCCAACCCTTTTGTAACTGAGCTGGAACCTTTCTTCATAGTCTCCCAGGGACTCATCACTTCCTATAGTCATTCAAAAAATTTCATCTTTAGTATCTTTTGACCTATAATAGTCTCGATACTTCTTGTTAAAGGCTTTTTGCATCTGAGCCCAAGTTGTGATTCTATTGCTAGGTAATCCCATGAACCAACACAATGCTCCATCCTTGAGAGTAGAAGGGAACATTTTCAACTTCTGCTCATCTTCTGCATAGTCATAGGTTCGACAGATAACAGTAAACTCAAACAAAAAGGTGTCAGGATCTTCTGTAGCTAGACCGTGGAAATGAGGTAGGACAGAAGGGCTTATATTCTTCATTTTGGGGTCCCCATTGGTCTCCTGAATAGGAAAGGTACCCTCTATTCTCTCTCCATTCCCCCTAGCATTTCTGTGTTCATCCATTGGCTCCAAAGAAATGTTTTCTTCTTCTTCTTCCCCTATAGGTTCTTCAAATATGTCTAGTTGTTCACCTAAGGGTTCTTCTTGATCACAACCACCGAAGAAGAGAAAAGGTTGGCTGTGTGACGCAGTGGGGGTGTTGGGCAAGAATTTTCTTGAGTTTCTCTATTCCTACAAGGCATGAAAAGAAATATTTTTGGTTGGTTTTTGTTTCTTTTTCCCCACACTGATAGTACCTGCAAAACTAAAATTGATTGAACAAAACAAATTGCAACTATCTGAAATGAACTTGCTGAAATGAAATTTGCAAAATTGAAAAGGTAAGCAAGGAAATGCAGAACTTGAAAGGAAAGGAAATGACTAGTCTACTCTTGCTGAAATAAACTATTAGCATAATGTTGCAATAGAAAGTAGAAGAAAGCACTAATCACAAAATACTATGATGCTTCCTTGGCAATGGCGCCAAAAAGTATGGTGAGCGCCAGTATTGCAACTCCTAGGCTATCTACTTTACTCTTATCAACCCGGTAGTTCGTAACAATCTTGGAAGTAATGGTGTTGTATGCACAATAACTAGTTCTTATTATAGGTTGTCACTTAGTCAACCAACACAAGATCACTAGGAGCTCAAGCCAACTTCTATGGATTCCAGAAAAATCTCTATATGTGATGAAAGTAGAGAAAGACTACTCTACATATACTACTCTAACTATAGAAAGGAGAAAGACTGAGATGTAAAGCAAACCAAGTAAATCCTACTTAACCAACTAATCCTAATTTTACAGAAAGCACTATGAAAACCATGGAAAGAATGTCATTACTTACTCAAGGAAGTAAACAACATCTAACTAGGCTATTTCTGGAAGTAAATGAGCAAAAAACATCTTTTTGGATGTTTATGTATTTTTACGTGAATTTGACATGCATGTGATTTATTGTTTGTGAATGTGGTAGTGGGTAGGTGGTGTTGAAGGGTGGTTTTGGGACTTGTGAGGATGTAGGATGGTGTGGTTGGGTCCTAGGAGGTCTCAGGTGGCTTTCTGGAGGCTTTCCCCACACTCGGCCTTCAAAAGAAAGCCTACAGGAAAATCTACAGGAGAACACAAGAAATCTATAGGAGAAAAAACAACATTCTACAGGAGGCCTACAGGAGGAGGTTGAGAGCAGTTTTGGCTATTTTTAGGGTGTGAGAGTGGGTGGAAAAGGTGAATAAGGTTGGAATGAAGTTTTAAGGCACCTAGAGTCTACCAAGAATCATTAGGAGAGAGAAATATGATTGGATTTGCTCAAGGAGAGAGGAAGAAATTCTATCGAAAATGCAGGAAACTAAGGCAGAATTGAGGGGAGACTTGGGCGACCTATAGGGCATGGATCAGATGGAGGATGTGATGGCTGAGAGGCTGGATTATTGTTAGAAGATCTTTGCTACATAAACCACTGACAGTCAACCACTGATATTAAGCAAGAAATGAAATAAGTACATCTAGAAAAACAAAGTTTTGCATCAAACTAATCTAAACTGTGATCTAGGAAAGGAAATGTTGATAACTACTGCAAGGAAGGAAAGCATGGAAGAATACTATGGTAAATAAAGAAGTGACCATGATGAATAAGTTCTGAAGCACAGCAAACTAGACTAATAACCAACTAAAAAGTTGCAAACACTAGAAGTCTTATGAATGAGGAAAATCTATGTTTTTGGGGCAGCAAGAGGGTCTTTGCCTCAAATCATGGTCCCAGAGGGAGGAAGAGAGGCCAAGGCACTATTTCTAGCCTTTTGGATCTTTTATTTATCATTGCTTAGCCTACTATAGAAAGCACAAATGGAAGCAAACTATTGAATCATCAAAAGCAACCTATTCTTGACCATAAAAGAAATTCATCTAACATCAACCTAATATACAAACTGAAATAAAAAATACAAATACAAGTAAATAGGAGCTTGGCTTCTTAGATTGGGCCCTAACCCAAGAGCTTTATCCCTCTGAGGTGACTCAGTGCTAACTCAAAAAGGATTCCATCTTTATTTCAAAACAAGAACAAGATTACATGAAACTGTCACAAAAAAATAAGCTCGAAGTTTAGCAAAGTTTACATGAGCAAAAGTACAACAAAAATCCAAAAAACATCTGACCCTATTGAGGCCCTAGGCCTCTATACTTATACAAATGAAGCAACCAATAGCTTCCTTAAAATCAGGGAGGCTTGACTCCCAAAACTCGAGATAGTCATTACTCATCCTCCACTTGCTTGGTTGCCTGCTAATGCATGACTTGGCTGCTTGTACTCCAAGATGAATGAAGGGGAATTAGAAGTGAGGAGTAATAAATGAGGGGGACTCCCTCCTATAAGTCCTCTCCTTTGTCTACTTCGAGTTATTGCTACCATTTTTCTATTGGATCCTTGACTTTGACCACAAAATTCATCAATAATCTACATTAAACACATGTTAGACCACATGGCATCATAACTAACTCAACTCACTCTATAAGCATGAATATAATTAGAAAATCATACAATAAGATAAGAGAATGGTTGATTTGACTAGGTTAGGAGGTAAAATGACCCCATATAATTACCCATTTATGAGGCTCATAAGTAGTTGTGAGCTAATGATGGACGGAACGCCTGCATATCGGATGTAGAATGAAACTCAGCCTTTGGATCAAGGCATTGGGGGAGCACGAGGAGGATATTAGGGGCACAGACAAGACCAAGGAGGAGGAGGACATGCGAAAGGTCGGTGACAACTTATTTGCTACAATTGTGGAGGGACATGCCACTACACGCGAGAATGTATGAACCCGACGCACCTGTCGTGTCGTTATTGTACTCAGTTTGACCATGCAACAGAAGATTGCCCTGTATCAATAGCCAAGATGTGTGAAAAAGGGACGCAGCCTACCCAGAACATGCAAATGATGAGGGATGAACCCCATGAAGAGGATCCTAATGTGAATATCGTGCTGCGAAGCAGGGTGATGACTGGTGAAGATAACATAAAGTAGCCTAAAGAAAGTGAATGGGCCCACAAAGCTCCAAAGAAGGAGGTGGGATTTGATTTAGAGTGCACAGAAGGAACCTTCATGGAAGCAAAGAAAATCTTTGCTGAGGCTTCTACCTCATGAAGCCAAGATAAGCAGTCTAAAGAAATGGACCCATCCATGCTTATTACCTTTTTAGAAACCTGTATGAAGCTGTTGCATGATAGAAAGGTTATAAAAGGATTACAAGAGTTGATCAATAAGTGCACTGGTAAAGAAAATGCTATGAAGGGACCACGTGTGGTCAGGAAAATTGGTAAACATAAGGCAAGAACAAGGTGTGAGATGAGGATCACCACGCAAATAGGAGAATATGAAATGGACCAAGTTATTCTGGATCTTGGGTCAGATGCGAATGTTTTTCCTAAGAAAACATGGGAGAGAATGGGGAGACCCATGCTGTAGTGGTCTCCAATTCAATTGAGGATGGTGAATCAGTAAAAGATTATCCCCATGGGAATATTGTAGGGAGTGACAGTAGATATTGAAGGCGTGAGCATGTTGGCTAATTTTGAAGTGATAGAGATTGTCGATGACAGCAATTCCTACCCCGCGCTCCTTGGGATCAATTGGGATATTGGCATGAATGGGGTGATTAATTTGAAGAAGCGGACAATGTCATTTGAAAGGAAATCACTCCATGTAGTAGTACCTTTGGACCCTGCAGAAGGACCACACTATACTGAACTGGTCCGCAATTATGAAAGTGATGATGATTTGGACCATATTTATAAGATAACGACGTGAGATCAAGATTGGGTGAATCTGACAGTTGATGGACATATTGCATGGGAGCATGAAATCTCCTACACATCAGATTCAAATGAGGAATTGGAACACTAGTAGAATCGATTGCACAAAGTGTCTACGCTACGTTGTAACATGATGACTAAATCACTACACTGCATATCGTCGGAGGTAAGAAGTCTACCTTATTATGATGGTTTAACTGATGTTGATAAATTTTTGGATGCATTTGAAAGGGAAGTGCATGAGAAGCATCACTTCCAAGCCTTGGACTTGGCACTATGTGTTACACCCACAAGATGGTGGGGTACACATAAAGACACTTTTGATGGATGGCGCGAATATAGAAGAATGATGAGGGTGTGGTTTGGTCGCCCAAAGGTGCGATTGTTAGAGAAATACAATGGTGGGAGTGATCCGCACAATCACTTAGAAAAATAGAATCGTGCTTAGGGAACAGAACCACAACTAAAGTGGGTGCATTTGTTCTGTCACACTTTGGATGTGATACTTGGAAATAGAGCTCCACCACGGATAGATGAATGGGATATTTTGAGACAGGGATTCTTAATGACATTCAACTTTGAAGATGGATTTGAGCGTATTGATGAAGCATTGTAGGAGGTAAAGGCAACAACCTTCAGAATCCCGCTGGATCCCTTGGATTTGATTCAACCAGATTGGACCACCCAGTTGCACCATGTGTTGGAGTCTTACAATGTGACTGTGGAAGAAGAAGAGGAGGATCCAAGGAACATTAATATCCAAGAGACAGAAGGTCACTGCGAAGTCGAGGGGCCATAGATAGAGAATCCAGATATCATCGTGTTGCTAAAAACTAGGCAAGTGAATATTGGAACAGAGGTGGAGCCGAAGTTTGTGAAGATAGGGGACTATTGGGATGATGCTACAGTTGATAAGGTCGCTGAGTTGCTCCACCAGTACCAAGATTTGTTCCCTACAAAGTTTTCAGATTTGAAGGGGATAATAGGCAATTTAGGAGTGATGAAGATAACATTGAAACCAAACGTGAACCCTATGAAATAGAGGCCATATCGCCTTAATCCTAAGTACAAGGAAAATATCCTCTTGGAGTTGGGCAAGATGCTGGTAGCAGGTATTATTGAACCAGTGGAGGAGTCTTATTGGGTAAGTCCTATGGTAGTTCAGGAAAAGAAGCAGAAGGGTGAAATAAGGATAT
Organism: Pinus taeda; assembly: GCA_000404065.3. Classification (NCBI taxonomy): domain Eukaryota; kingdom Viridiplantae; phylum Streptophyta; class Pinopsida; order Pinales; family Pinaceae; genus Pinus; species Pinus taeda. The sequence continues at coordinate 28,788 of APFE031618959.1, read as the reverse complement.
GCATAGATCTCAAGAAGTTGAATGATGCTTGCGTACGTGATCCTTTTCCAACTCCGTTCACCAGTGAAGTTTTGGATAATATAGGAGAACAGGAAGCATATTCATTCACTGATGGGTTCTCGGGGTACCGTCATATCAAGATCGTACCAGAGGATAGGAGTAAGATGACCTTAATGACCAAGTGGAGATGCTTTCAGTATACTGTAATGCCTTTGGACTAAAGAATGTGTCAACAATCTTTTCGCGCATAGTCATTGCGGAATTCAAACAATTTATTCACAAGTTTTTGGAGGTATACTTTGACAATTGAATGGTGTTTGAGCTCATAAATCTCCATGTAGCTAGTTTGCGCTTGATGTTGGATACGTGTCAGAGGTATCAGATCGTGCTAAACTTGAAGAAGTGGTTATTTGCGTCCCTTTTGGAATCTTGCTGGCTCATGTAGTGTGCAAAAAAGGATTAATGGTGGACCTAGCTAAGATCGTGGTTATAATTAATTTGGAGGCACCAAGAAATGTTAAACAGTTGTGCGCAACACTGGGTCATACTGGTTATTACCAAAAGTTTATCAAGAGTTATGCTTGGATGCCGATGGAAAAATTGTTGAAGAAGGATGCTACATTCTATTGGAATGAGGAATTTCAGTGAAGCCTGGATGTGTTAAAGGAGAAGATGATCACCACACTGATCCTAATCTTCCTGGATTGGAAGAAGGAATTTCATGTGCATGTCGATGCGTCATGTACCGTGTTGGGAGCAGCCCTGACATAGGCCATTGAAGGAGAATTGGATCACTCGATGGCCTTTGCAAGTAGGAAGTTGTCAAAGGCTGAAAAGAACTATTCAACGGCGAAGCACGAAGGGTTGGCTATGGTGTACATGCTCCAGAGGTTCAGGGATTACTTGTGAGGCAAACACTTTAAGATGTATACAAACCATTATGCGTTGAAGTGCCTGGTCAACAAGCTTGTGTTGGGGGGGAAATATGCAAATTGTTGTTGTTGTTTCAAGAGTATGATTTGGAGATCATTGTGAAGCCAGGTAGATTGAATGCTGGACCAGATCATCTGTCACGCATTGAAATGGGAGAAGAACCTACTAATTTGGAGGAAGGACTGACTGATGCGTAGCGCTTTGTGTTGTGCATGGCATACAATCATTTTGAAGACATCATCCACTTCCTAACTACAGGAATGGCTCGAGAAGGATACATGAGTCAACAAAAGAAGGAATTGGTGGTTCGTGTGGCAGATTTTACTATTATTCAATGTCGCTTGTATAAAATGAAATCGGATGAGATATTACAACAATATGTGCCTAATTTTGAAAGTAGAAGTATCCTAGCTGAAGCTCATGGAGGAGCTGTGGGAGGCCATTTTGCAGGAAAATAAACAGCGTAGAAGATTTTACACACTAGGTTGTGGTGGCCGACATTACATAAGGATTCCAAAGCATATTGTATGGTGTGCGATGCATGTAAGAGGACAGGCAAGCCATCATGGAGGGATGAGCTACCTCTGAATCTGCAAGTGTCATTGCAGCCATTTGAAAAATGCGCGATTGATTTTGTAGGACCGATTCAGCCTCCAGGAAAGAAGACAGGTGTGTGGTACATCATCACCGCGACCAAGTATTTGACCAAATGGGTGGAGGCGCAGCCTGTGAAGGATTTTACAAGGGCAATAGTAGTGAAGTTCCTATTTGAATATGTGCTCACCAGGTTCAGTTTCCTGAAGATTTTGATGAGTGATCGTGGTACACACTTCCTTAATGAAACGATCAGCGTGCTAACAGAAGAGTTCCAAGTTTATCATCAGAAGATCATGTTGTATCATCCTCAGGCCAACGGGACAGTGGAAGCATTTAATAAGATATTGGAGAATGTGCTGATAAAGGTTTGCAATGCATAGAGGAATGATTAGGGCGTGTGCGTACCCATTGTGTTATGGGCATATAGAACTACTTGTAAGAAGCTGACTAGATAGATGCTTTTTAGGTTGGTCTATGGTGTAGAAGTTGTGATGCCAATGGAATACATTATACCTAGTCTATGCATAGTAGCATTCACAAGAATGGCAGACCATGGAGCCTTGGAAGAATGGCTCACACAACTGACAGAGCTGGAGGAAGATAGATGCTTGGCTGGATTCCATCAGCAAGTTCAGAATCAGCATGAAAGGCATGGCACAATTGGCACATCAAACTGTACCTTCAAGGTAAACGATTTAGCTTTATTATATGATGGCAAGTTTGATAAATTTCCAAGAAAATTTCAGATGCATTGGTTGGGGCCATATGTTATCAAAGAGATTAACGATGGTGGAGCAATTTAGCTTGTGAAATTGAATGGAGATCCATTTCGAGGAAAGGTAAATGGCAGCTAATTGAAGCCATACATCGGGGATCCTAACAGATGACTATATGACGGTCACACAGTCTTAGCACTCCAAGGAGCTGCAAAGAGATGCGGGACTACAAACTACATTTCCCAGGTTGTAGAGCTATGCAATGAGGGGTCTGTGTGGAATATAAGAGTTTCATAGTATCAGCAGATACACGAAGGGAGCCTCACTACAGGATAAGAGACCACACAGCGTAGCTAGAAAGTGACTGTTAGTGTCACTAATCATGATTTGACTACTAGAAGACAGTTAAGAGGAGTGGACAGTCGACATTTAAGGCATTTAAGGCTGAAATCAAGTGTGAAATCTTTGGAAATATGTCGCCAATCTTTAATTTATGAATAGATTTTTGGGGGAATGAACGAATTTGAATTCAAAATTGCCTATAAATTATAGATGGTTGTCCAGTGAGAAACACTTTGCATTATGAGAATTTTTGAGTGTTGATGTTTGTTACGTGAGCTCTTTGTGAATTTTCTTGCAAGCCCTATGTCTGAGTCCGATCATAACTTCATTAATAGCATCATGTTTGTACCAGCTGAGACGGCTAGTACTGGGAGTGTTGTCACCTTTGAGGGAGTTTTCCCTCAAGTCATGTATGGAGGTTCCCACAGTGATGCCTAAGGCACCAAGGTCACCTAGGCCAAAGCCTACACTACCAAGAGAGGATGCCAAGCCAAAGAAGGATAAACATAAGAAAACGTTGTCAGTGTGTGAATCCCAAGGAAGTATGGAGCCACACAAGCTCAGCGGAAATAAAAGTCAACCGCGTAGGAGAAAGGCAAAGTGGTAGACATAGAGGTCGATGAGGGCGTGGAAGACATAGATGTTGATGGGGTAGATCCCATTTCGAAGTTGTCGGAGTACATCCCTCCATGCCAAGGCATGGTGAAGGTCCTGAAGGACCCAGATGAGTGGAAATTCCTCCTGAACACACCCTTGCTGCCATGAAAAATCACTTTTGAAGGCCCCTGCTTGGCACGCGTCCCACATCTGAAACTTGAATATTGGATTTGGGAGACGTTGAGCGGTTCCCCACCTAGCTACCAATACCTTCATGAAGCGAGTATTCTACAATGAGTCTGGAGTCACCACGCTAGAGCCAGTGGAATGGATTCATGGGGTAAATAAGGTAGTTTTGTTGAACCTACTATGGGTGCCTCACTATCACAGTGCCCCTATAAATTTGACAGTCATTAAGCAGTTATTGTGTCTTGTGCATGACAGTTGCTTTTGGTTGACTGAGCCCATACCAATTACTGATATGATGATCCATAGGATCACATTGTTACCTCACTCTAGGCTGGATCCTGCAAAGGAATTTAGTGGAAAGATGGGCGAGTGTGACTTCACCAAGAAGACGAAGGAAAAGTTCAAACTTGTTAAGAAAGCATGCGGGTATTCTATTTCCAGTTTTACTGACCCCGCAGTGAAGGTGGCCACCCAAATTTTAGCTCGCAAAGTGATGAGGAAGTGTCATGCAGACGAGGTGTTGGCACCAGTGGTTTCATTAGTGGCTCAGTGCACAAAGGTGTATAGTTTAACTGGGCGTGCTCCCTGTGCAACGAGTTCCTCACGAACTGCAGAGAGGCACAGGACCAATAAATCTTTCCATTACTCATGGCTATTACTTTCAATTGTGTTGGTCACATGGGAGTTGTCAGAGGACAGCCAGTTTCCTCTGATTCAGACAGATTTACCAGAAACAACAAAGTTTGCTTCACTATGGGCCACAAAGGACATTGCGCGCGTTCGAGAAACTAAAGTTTTTTGGGTATTAATGGAGATGAGCATTCATATGGCCATCAACCGAAAGATGTCATTGTCGCAAACCATTTTTGAGCACTTATCGGGGTATGCGGAGTTCAAAGCTAACTTCCACCGCATTTACATCTAGGTGCTAAAGGATCTAGACCAAAAGTGGTATGATCCCCCTACTTGTCTACGGATGACGCCATCGCAGAGGTCCTCAAGCGATGGCTAGCTGATTGGCAGACACCATTGGATTTGGCCACTGGGACTAGCAAGTCCATGGAGAAGCAAAAAAAGGAAGCAACCCAACTGAAGGTGCAGTAGTTGGCAGAAAAGAGGAAGAAGGAGACCAAGGACAAAGCAGGCGCAGAAGTGGAGCACATCGCAAAGGAACAAGAAGAGAAGGAAGAGCACATCTATGATAGAAGTCAGAAATATCCTTCGCCCCAAACAGAGGACAACCAACAATTAGAATAGGGTGGTGGAGATCTAGAGAGCACTCCTTTCTGCATAAAGCAACATCGAGAATAGGAAAAGGAGGGGCAATGAAATAAGACAAAATCTTCTGAATCATCACTAGATCTAATCACCTTGATGGAGGGTGAACTGGATGATATTGGTGACAAGGTAAGGGACACAACAGCAAAACGTTTTTCTATAGTTTGAGCAGCATCAGAAGCAAGCATTGGCTACTATACGGACAAGTCTACATGAGCTGCAGATCTAAAAAACTAGACAGTAGGAAGATGCAGGGCAGAGAAGTGTGGCATCAACTAGTTTGGTGTCAGGGACCACTTGCGCTGTAGAGTTGGTTCGATCCTTGGATCTCAGGGCCATCGCGCTACCGGATGTAACTCTGAGCATAGAGGTGGAAGCTGACAAGGCTACTGTCAGCACTTTAAAGAATATTGGTTTGAAGTTGGCTGTGATCCCCAATGAATTTCTTCACATGCTACAAGCAGGTGTGATTGAAGAGCTTAAGGCCCGAGAGCAGCGCACGCTGAGCATGATTAGCGAGTAGAAAGTCAACAACAAATAGATATTAATTGATAATATAGTCATGCTAGAAACATTGAAGAAGGTTCATGAGAAGAATGAGCGAACCACAACCGTGGTAGCCAAAGCATGTAAAAGTGTCTGGAACTGCATATCCCAGAAGAAGCATTCATGGAGGCCAAGATTAGAAAATTGGTTGCAGGTGTGTGCAATGCAAGGACAGAGATGTCTAAGGTTCAGTTTGAACTGGACCTTAAAATCACAGAGTTCGATTTGAAGTCACAGCCTTCAACTCCACCAGAGGTCAGAGAACAATGTGAAGCCACTGTAAAGGATGTAGTCGCGACAGTAGATGCCGCAATGGAAAATTGCACTGCACTCTTTGAGAAGTCCATGGAGGTCATTATGACTCTGTAGGAGGATCCTAGCCTGCAAAGGTTGAACACAAAGGCTCGGGAGTTGCATCAGCAATATGAAGAAGCAAGAGCGACGGTATGCACCATCGCTATATCGCAACGACTGGCTAAGTTGCATGAGGCAAAGCAGTTGCTCGAACAGGTGGAGGTAACACAATGCAAAGAAGTTGTCCTCAAGGCCAGATTGGGGTCTTGGCTAGATGAGGCATATGTTATCTCTGCCACCATTGAAATGAAGTTGGCAGACCTACAAAGGACATAGCAGAAGGTCAAAGAAGATAGTGCAGGACCAGCGACCAAGCAGTTGGTCGAGCAAATCAAGAAGGCAGCCGCGCAGAGCATAGCCGAGGTAGCAGTAGTGCAAGTCAAGATGGGAGGTCTCCGCAGTAAGATCTTTGAGCTAGCAGAGTGACTCAGGGGCGAGTCATGATATTTGTGTCAGGGCCACGTTGGCACAGGGTCCCCTATGGTCAGTTTTGGGGAAAAAGCCCAAGTTTTGGGGTAGAAAGCCCAATCCTTTGTTATGTAAAGTGCAAAGTCTCCACAAGTTGTGGTGGTGGAGTGCGTAGATAGTAAGTGTCATAAATGGATTTTCCCTTCTTTTATGTAAGTTGTGTCAGCTTGTATAGACCTACCCATGGTCTGCGGACCATGGGATTGTATAAAAAGGAGAGTCTAAGAGAATCCAAAATCAGTCATGAGAAAAGAATCAATGAAATGGGTCATTAAGAATTGAAGAGCAAAGAGTCTTAGAGTAGAAGATAGGCTCTGCAACTATGTGCGCAAAGGCATCTGAGTGTGTAGACCCCTGTAGATGAGTGCGCAGGATAGTCTTGATTCTTTAAGTAAATCTGAAGTAGCAGTAAATATACTATTATGGAAATACCTATGTTTTGTCAATTTACTTCCATTATGAATGAATGTGTTTATGTTATGATGAATAATGGGTTTATGATTTAATACTATATTGAAGTGCGATCCTACATTTTTTACATTGTTATAAGAACATAAGTAATAATATCTATTTACGCGAAGAATATCTTAATGCATGGTAAATTTATTAGACACTTAAACCGATCTAGGTAAATATAGAAGTAGGATTGATTATAGAGGTGCGTAAGTGGTTGATTCACCTGTTTAGGGTCCGTGAAAGACAGACATCGACCTTCGCGAAGGTCTAGAGGCTAGTAAGAGGGAGTTATATCGATAAGCCTTAATGGCTTATCGATCTACACGAAGGAAGATAAAGGGTACAAAACCACATCACAACAATCTCTAGGTGTGGAAACTTGGTTCCAACATCCCCCCATACTGCTTCAGGTGAGACTTCAGTCAGTGCTTTGTGGATTGATGCCGAAAGGGCTAGTAGTGTAGTGATTTGTTTGGAAAACTTAACTCTTGACCTAGGTTAGGACCCACTAAGCCAACATGATTGGAATCTTTCTTGGAGTTTCTTGTATAGGTATTGTGATGTGCTTTAAGGGTTTCTCCAGTTTCTATGATTATAAATAATTCTATCAATGCTTTGGCAGAAGGACTTAACCCTCTTTCATTTAAATGTTTTTGGCAATCACTCTGGAGCCAAGAGTGTTATATGCCATTATCTAGCTTGGACTTTAAATTTGATGCTTAATGGGAAACCCTTTTGATTTTTATAATGGGGTGGATAAGAAATTTCAGCTATGTATTATTGTCACTCACTATAAAATTTGTTTTTAGCTGACCAAAGTAAAAAAGAATAGAAAGGTTTTAATCCATATTACAAGCCACGAAATCACTTAAACTTAATCAGAACTCTACCAATGGATAATGCTCGAAATTATCTTTCCAACGGTATATAGAAATCCACAAATGGATCCTGGAATCAAAAGTTATAGCAAATTGAAGTTACCTTTGAAAATCAGAAGTCAAGGAGAAAATGGCTTAGGATAAAATCTTGGCATATCAGCGATCAGAGGTCCTAAGGTGCAGCGCAACAGTGGAATAATTTTTCTGATATGTGATTAGTGATCCCACATATCACGGGTCCCGCACATCAGTGATCCCGCATTTCAATGATCCCGCATATTGGAGGTCCAAGGCATCGGAGAATTAAGAGATCAGCGCATCACAATCGGCGATTGCATAGGTGACAACCTTTTAAAGTTACGATATTGCATAAATTTCTGATTGTGATTAAATTTGCCAAGATTTGGGCCTCTATTGTTAAAGCACCAGGAATGCCTTGAAACATTTAACAAAGGAAATCAGTCACAAAACAAGAAGAGGGCTAACCATTTCTCTCTCCTTGAGGGGGCCACACAACTGAACATCATTGGATACGATAAACGAAATGTGGCTATACATGACTGGTTCCAATAAATGACACTTGGAAACACATAGTTGGTTCTGATAAGTCCCATATGGCAGCTGACATCATCATGATGTGGCAGTATGGCGGATAAGTGGCAGGCAGATTCAGCTTTTTTAGGGGTCATATGAGGCCAAAACAAGGTGACATGTGTCACCACTCATAAGGTGACACATGGCAGGGGATGACATCACATCGGTAATCACAAATCAGAGGTTGAGGTTTATCGGCACTTTGTAATGCAGTTCTCACTTGAAAATGCCGATTAAGGGGCTCCAATGTTGGGACTGACCCACATTCACAAACAGCCCGAAGAACCAAAGGTTGGGGCTAAAAAGAAAGGGGAAATTGCTAGTTTTGGGAGGATGCACCAAATAGAGCGTCACAAAATTGCCGATAAAAGAGTTGTGATATTTCAAATGGACCCAAGCGCCTATGTATTTTGGTCCCATGCCTTAGGAAATGGGACTATTTATAATGTAATATTTCAAAGAATCGCCCCCCCCCCCCCCCCCCCTTCTGAGGCTCATATCATATAATTTCCACCTATGTCCTGGGGGCATAAGGTAGAAGTGGGCACAATCGGAGATCAACATTCATTGTTTCATAATGCCTATCCAGTTTGAAGTCCCCAATTGTCCAACTTTGATATTCAGTCGACACACAATCACTAGAGGAAATTAAAGGAAAAGGGCACTATGCAGTTTACAAAGGAAAATAACCCCTGGACAGGAGTCTAAAGGCCATAGCACCTTGGGGCTAAGCACCCAGTCATATCCCCCAGTTATATGATGAAGAATTACTAAAAGAGATCAAAGAAAAAGGGACCTAAAGGGATCTGATTTCGCTATTTCGTAGAGCTTATTACGTGTAAATATTGCAATAGGTATAATCCCTGATATTACACTATGGGTGTTTTGTGAGACATGTTACGTTCTAATAACGTGGTCCAGGGATTTAAAGACATAATGGGTTGGCAACCAAGGTATTTAATGGAGATATGGGGATTTAGGAAGACTTAATGCCTTAGCATGGAGCTCCACTCAGTCATACAATGCATGATTGTTAGGTCAATATCCACTTCTACTCTATGACAAGCCAACATAGTTGATTGCTACCAACTCCATAGAGTAGTGAAGCTAGACAGTTCAGGCGAAAGTGACAGGAACCAGCCAAGCAGTAGAAAAGGAACATTGAGGCAGAGACATGTCCTAAGAAAAGGCCATCACAAGGTGGCAGAGAGATATTTTCCTCACCATTATTTTTGTTTATTTTGTAATTTATATATTTTCAAGAATGGAATCAAATCTGAATCAAATCATTTTGAGCAGCAGCCTTCGCACGCTGAGATAGCTAGTCTATTAGATAGTTGGAGCTCAGGCTAGCATATTTTATAACTATTTTCGAAAGATTCCCCTATCCTTATAAATAGAGGGAAGAAAGACTTAATATGGGTTCGAGAATTATGCACCCGAGTGGTCCAAATAATGTGATTCTACTTTTGGTTCTATTTTCCTATTCATGAGGGACTTGAGCGATACATTGTTGAATGTAAATGGACTGGTGAATTGGATTCATTTTGAACAATGAATGAAACTCTTTGGTGATTCCAATCAAAGAAATGTGAAGTATGTTTCCCCTTTGTTTATCACTTCATGTGAATTGGACTCATTTTGAACGATGAATGAAACTCTTTGGTGATTCCAATAAAAGAAATGTGAAGTATGTTTCCCCTTTGTTTATCACTTCATGTATGTTTTTCACCCTCTAAAATAGTGTAATGAAGTTGTCAGTTTCACTCATATTCATGGTTGTATATTTTTCTGCTAAGTAGTAACAGTACCTGTGGTAATTACTGATTTACTTGTATTATTCGATAACATATAGTACATGTAAGACCACAGAATTACATATTCTAATTATTAGAAAATGTATTCATGATGTATAGATCTTGGGACCTTAATTAGCACTCCATTGTTTCTACCATTCCATCTCTTTAGTCTTCCATACTTCAGCTGGAACATTGTTGCTTAGGATTTTGTCTTGTTTCTAGCCCTATGCAATGAGTTCCCTCCATTCTTTCCTCCTCTTCATTTTACTACAACACCAATATTAAAGCTGCATAGTGTTGTGTGTCAACCACCAGTACCAAACATTTCTCTTTGATATTGGCTTGTTTTACCCCCTGAGCATTTGGATCCATGCATTGTCTTCAGTTTACCTTGATGAAGGCCTAATGAACCAAGCCCCCTTTATGATCTTTTCAAACTATGTGACAATTGGAGTGCAATAGAAAGCCCCACTAATAATCTTCAAAAGCATTACTCTATTTAAGATGTCGTAGGCACTTGTCTACAATTAACCTAGAGTTTGTCTCTAGGAATATTTATATATCACCTGAAGCACTTGTGTTACATGTGCTAGAAAAATCGACAACATGTACATTTAAAATAAGACGTGGTCAATACAAGTTTAGCCTAGGAGTTTTTGTTTTACAATAACATGCACATGAATTATTTGAAGACTCCTTGCTTCATTAGAAATTATCTTCCTCATTCTCTCTAGCCATCCACACATTCCCCTCGGCCTGAACTAGTTTCAACTCTCGTGCGAACTGAATATCCATCTTTCCATATACAAATTTTGATGGAGATGCTAGACATCTTACATGTTGTTTATGAAGACTACGAGCCAGATATTCTTCATAGCTAGTATGTGATCTATCCTTATACATGAATATGCATATTGTCCAAGAAGATTTTAGAGACAAAAAAATTGGATTTTAAGGGGTGTTTTATGGGGCTTGTATCTAAGATCTAAAAAATTAATGGAATTTTATGGGCCAAATGTTTCCATAGTGATTATTTGAGCACACATGGTGGCTTGATTGAAAATATGTTTCTGAGTCAGAAAACAATATTGATTCAAAAGTAATAGGAAAAGTTATTTCTGTGAATTTTTTCATTGAAGTTAATGATGTTTACTAGCCACTAAGACTATCATTGATCGCCTTTTTAGTAGTAAGATCCATAGGAAGGGGTTTACTAGAGTACAGTGGTATGTATTACCTGTGGGTAGAAGGTTTTTTGTGGTATATTTTCACCTGAATTTCTTATTTTGTATTCTTGGTAATTAGGTGGGAAAGGGTGGGGTTTTTCTTCACACATTTTCTTATTTCCTAGTTTCTAGATATGATTCCCATAGCCCATTAGTGTTGTTGTGGATGATGAAGGTTGTAGGAATTCCTTGTTTGTTGTCTATCATGTTAAAATATTCCAAAAGTTATAATTATTGAGTTGATACTCATTTTTAGTTCTAATGCCCCTATTTTTTCCATTCTTGTTTTTGTTTAAATTTTAAACTTGTGCCACTAGACAGGGATTTGCAATGCCTTTTTCATTTAGTTAATAGTATAAAAACTTTCCTAGGGGAGGTAAAATTTTTGAACTACTATGATCGATATTTTCCGGGGTTGTTACAACATTTCCCTGTTCTCAACACAATAGATGGCCGCAGGACTCCACCTAATTTGCTATAGTGGCTGGAGAATTGTTTAGAATATGGAAGTAGTTTCATATATGGGGGAGGACTTCCTCATTTTCTTTGTCAATAAGGATGTTTTGCAGTAGATTTTTCCCAAAAGGTCATGGCATTTTATGTACTTATAGTAGTCTCAGAAAGAAGGGATCAACACCTTGTTTCAGGCATGTGTTTTAACATTTCCAGTGGCATTAATAACTCTCAAGAACACTAGATTGTGTTGTCTATGGTTGCAAAAATTTTTGGGTTGCAACTGTTGGAACAATTGCATTATGGAGTCTCCCTTCCACTGCGACATGCAAGGTTGTTTATTTTTTTCCTTGCATGCAAAGGATGCACAAATATTGTAGTACAGTCTTAGCCTGCATGCTCTCATATATTTTTGTGTAGTGAGAATAAGAATATGATTTGTCATGTCGCTTTTCCTTCTTTCAGATATCATTTTTGGGATGTCTTAATTTTTTAATATAAATCAAAATTTACTTGATAAATTTATGACCTATTTTTTTTGTTAATTTTAGTGAATGGTAGGATTTTACTTTTCCCAATGGTGAACAAGTGATATAACTGTAAACAAAGGAAATACTCATTATAAACATTTCTTGATAGTAATTTAGTCAAGTTGATTTCGATGCAACATAAGATACCTTTCCTTCAAAAATAAAAATTTAACCCCTTGAAGTAACTTTAACCCCTGTCCCCATTAATGGATGAGCCTTCTAATATTCATTTTCCCTTAGAGTTGGAAACTTCAAAATGGTTCCTAGAGCATTCTATCTCATGTTGGTGTTCTAAGGTAGATAGTATGCATAGAATTGAAATCCCATCCAATGATAGTTCATGAGGATATCTTCCCCTCGATTGCCTCAAGCCCTCAAACTATAATCCATTGATGTCCAAAGTACATGCGGGATTAGGGTTTTGTAGCCGTGGATTTTGAGGTTTCTATTTTGAGGTAAGATCAAGATCCAAGTGGCTTTTGTGACCAACAAAATGCATCTACAAGAAAATAATGACATCATATTCCAAATCATTGAGAGGATAGTATGAATAAAAACCATATTTTTCCATCATTCTATTCCCTCTCAAACTCTATATGCTATTCTTTTGATATGTCCTTATTTGTGTCAATCTTCAGTCCTCTTACTATTTCCTACTCATATGATTTTTTTCGGAAATTTTAATGTTCAATGTTCCATTATTATTTTTTAATGGTTATATGTGTGGAAAATTGTTTTGGAATAAATTGATTTAACTTTCCAATAAACTCGGGATAAAAGAAACATTGAATATAACCCAATTTTTGAATCTTTCTGGGCAATAACTTAAAACAGTTATGGATTTTAGGAGTCATTTTCATATGAATGATTTTTTAATTATAGTATATTCTTTAGTGTTATTTGATTTTCCCTTCAATGTATTCAAGAATTTTCCATTGATCTTACTTGATAATATTTCCATTGAATGTTCAATTGCATGCTTGGTTTCATGAAGGTGTTAGAAAATTATATATTATAGAGCAATGGAACATATAAAATATATTTCGGAAATATAAACACAGAAAACACATAAAACAACAGAGACATAGATATATGTGGTTCACCCAATTTGGGCTACGTCCACAGAGAAATAGCCAGTCCTTCCTTTTATATTATCCAACAAAATGAAGAGATACAACCTATAGCAGATCTAATGTAATTCCCTCTTCACTCTCACAAAATCTCCTCTCTCTTTCTCATTTAGAATACATATCTACAAATACGCAATACAATTCCCTCATATATAGCAAGGGGTTTCCTTCTAGGGTGAAAAACCCTAAATTAAACATAACTTCTACCGTTATATCTCTGCCTAATGAATGGCCCAGATTGACTACGAAATTACAACATTTTACAAGGAAATTTTACATCTATTTTTAGCTTCGGGGGCGCTACCCCTAATCCCTCACCAAGGGGTGCTCCCAAAGATCACAGCCACCCCCCCAGACCCCCCTTGCAATGTAGACTCAGGTCCAATGTGGCAATACTTCTAAACAAAGAAGATAATTAGGCTCCACACCCAACAATCTCCCACTTGCAAACTAATTATAGCAACTCCACCACTTCATTCGTTGGACAATGACTCCATTTTAAACTTGTTTGTTTCTTTCTAGGAAATAACCTAAAACAATTATGGATTTTAGGAGTCATTTGCATATGAATGAAGGTTTAATTATATCATATTCTTTAGTGTTATTTTATTTTCCCTTCAATGTATGCAAGCATTTTCCATTGATCTTACTTGATAGTATTTCCATTGAATGTTCAATTGCATACTTGGTTTCATCAAGGTTCCTACAAATATGTTGAATATTAATATTTAGGGTCTGGAAAATCTTGTTGGTTGGTAGTGAAACTAGCAGTTCTATCTTGCCTCGGCTAGTGCAAGTTCTTTTTTTTTCTTTTCTTCTACTATTCATTAACCTATTGTTATTTCTAATTATTGGAATCTTTCTTAGAGTTTCTTGTATAGGTATTGTGATGTGCTTTGAGGGTTTCTCCAGTTCAATGACTGAAGACAATTGTATCACTACTCTAAGAGAAGGACTTTACCCTTTGTTGTTTAAACATTTTCATAAATCACTATGGATCCAAGAGTATTCTACGACATTATATGGCTGGGACTTAAAATTTGATGCTAAATGGGAAATCCTTTCGAGTCTGATAATGGGGTGGATAAGAAATGGCAGTTCTATACATTTAAAATAAGAAGAGTTAAATACAAGTTCATCCTAGGAGTTTTTGTTCTATAATAAAATGCACACAAATTATTTGAAGACTCCTTGCTTCATTAGCCTTTCTCTTCCTCATGCTCTCCATCGATCCACATATCCCCCTTGGCCTAAACTGGTTTCAACTATATTGTGAACTAAAGATCCATATTTCCATAGATAATTTTTGATGGAGATGTTAAACATCTTACATGTTGTCTATGAAGACTACAAGCTAGATATTCTTCACAGACATTATGTCATCTATACTGCTACACGAATATGCATATTGTCAAAGAAGATTTTAGAGACATAAACATGGATTTAAGGGGTCTTTGTTGGGGCTTATATCTAAGACCTAGAAAATGAAGGGAATTTTATGGGCCAAAGGTTTCCACAGTGATTATTTGAGCACACATGGTGGCTTGATTGAAAATATATTTTTGAGTCAAAAAACAATATTGTTTCAAAATTAATAGGAAAATTTATTTCTGTGAAATGTTTTATTGAAGATAATGATGTTTACCATCCCCTACGACTATCATTGACTGTCTTTTTGGTAGTAAGAGCCATAGGAAGGCATTTACTAGAGTACAGTGGTATGTATTACCTATGGGTAGGAGGTTTTGTGTGGTATCGTTTCACCTGAATTTATTACTTTTTGTTCTTGGTAATTATGTGGGAAAGGGCAGGGTTCTGCTTCATACATTTTCTTATTTCCTAGTTTCTAGATGTGATTATGATAACCCATTAGTGTTGTTGTGGATGATGATGGTTGTAGAAATTCCTTGTTTGTTGTCTATCATTTTAAAATATTCCAAAATTTAGAATTGTTGAGTCAATACTCATTTTTAGTTCTAATGCGTATTTTTTCCATTCTTTTTTGTGTTTAGATTTTAAACTTGTGCCACCGAACAAGGATTTGTAGTGGCTTTTCATTTAGTTAATAGTATAGTAGCTTGCCTATGGGAGGAAAAAAAAATCGATTAATATGCTCGAGATTTTCTAGGGTTTTTTCCTTTTTTTATTGTTCTCATCACAACATATGGCCTCAGGGATCCACCTAATTTTCTACAATGGCTGGAAAATTGTTTAAAATTTAGTTGTATTTCCAGAGATGGGGATGGCCTTCCTCATCTGCTTGCCAAGAATGAAATTTTGTAGTAGATTGGTCCCTAAAGATCATGGCATTTTATGGACTTCTATTAGTCTCGGAAATGGGTCAACACCTTGCTTCAGTTGTGTGTTTTAACATTACTAGTGGGACTGCTAACTCTCCAGAACACTATTTATGGTTGTAGAAATTTTTCAGTTGCAACAGTTGGATCAATTACCTTATGGAGTCTCCCTTCCACTTCAACATGTAAGCTTATTTATTTTTTCCCTTGCATGCAAAGGATGCAAGAATCTTGCAGTACAATCATATCCTTCATGCTTTATATATATTATTGTGTAGTGAGAATAAGAATCTGACTTTTCATGTCCCTTTGCCTTCTTTCATATATCATTTCTAGGATGTCTTAATTTTCGCATATAAATCAAAATTTACTTGATAAATTTATGATTTTGTTTGTTATTTTTAACAAATGGTAGGGCTTTAATTTTCCCAATGTTGAACAAGCGTTATAACCATAAACAAAGGCAGTACTCTATATAAGTATTTCTTGATAGTAATTTAGTCAAGGTGATTTTGATGCAACATAAGATACCTTTCCTTGAAAAAGAAAACTTCGATTTTTTGGACATTATATTAAGAACCACAAAGACCTTTTTTTTCCAAGGAAAAACTCTTGTAGTTTTATTTTAGAAAAACATTTTTTTTCTCTGATGCAATTTTCTAGTCAGTTGTCATACATTATTTATTATATGTTGTCTTTTTCTTTACATTTGTTTTCACAATTTATCTATAGCCTGATTTTTTTAGCGTATAATTTAGTCAGCATGATTGTGCATAAGATTTTCCTGAATGTTGAATACTAAGTTACTAAGGTGTTCTTTTATATGGTAACTTTTTATTTTATTTGATTATACAGGTCATATGGCCACATAGTGGCCACTATTTTCCAACTGAAGAAAACTTGTTCGAGTTTCTTGCTTTTCTAGAGAAAAATGGCATTGTCATTGCTGATGTTAAGGTATATTTCGTATAAATATTTTATAGTATACTTTAGTTTATGTTTTAGTGTTCATCATCTTTCATGTCTTATACTCTGCATTGTATATTCTTTTTTGTCAAAAGAGGAACTCAATATTGATGGTAAGAAGCAGGAATTGAAGAAAGAGGAGAACAATAACACTGGAGCAACAAATTCCAAAAGAGAGAGAGAAGAGAACTAGTCTAGTGATACCCTTAAAGCCAATATCTCGCATGACACACACACATATAAACTAAATGTCAAGTCTTTAGAGTTGGTGAATTCACCTGCAATGCCTTGTAAACTCAATGATAATGTTTTGTACTGATGAAACAATATTTCATGTATAAAATGTAATCCAACCAATATTAAGTTGGAAACTCATTGTAATACTTGACATTTCATATAATATAGTTTATGTGTTTGAAATTTTTTATAGCTGTACTTGATATTATTTAGCATTGCCATTAACATATGTAACTTTTCATTTTCATATTAGATGAACATGCACATTGTAAGATATTTTTTTTAATTTAGTCATAAAACCATATTAATTATTTTATGTTGATTAATAATAAACACATAAAATCATCTAGAACTACCAAATTAGTATTTTATATTGATTAACGATGAACACAAATAAAATGAATATACAATCACTAAATTAGTTGTTTATAATGATTATTAATGAAATTAATTGAAATGAATATAAACTACTAAATCATTCATTTATATCATGAATATGAAACTACCAAAAAAAGATAAATGACTACTATAAACGGTAAATTTGTGATTATAAATGGAAACTAATTTTTGCATATATATGACTACTAGTAGTTAATTTACAGTATCTTATAACACGACTAAAATTTAGTCATATTTCTTTGGTTATTAATTGGTTTCAAACAATGACTAAAATTTGCATATATATGACTATTAGTAGCTAATTTATAGTATATTATAATATGACTAAATTAATGACTAAAAATACTAATAAATGATAAAATTGAGACAACCAATTAATGACTACGCCAAAAATGACTAAAATTTGGTCACATTATAAGATACTATAAATGAGCTGCTGTTGATTTGATGGGGTCTGGACCTAGGTTCAGAGTTGGTTGCGCCAACCAACAAAACCCTACACTACCGGCCCTTTTGGCAACAACCCGCGTAGCGCACGCTACAGTCTCACCCGAGGTAGTATTAGGGGATGAAAAAACTAGGTTTCTACATCCAAAGGTCTGTGTGATGGGGTTTTGTTACTTCTAGGGCCTTATTCCAACCTTTGCGAACCGTAACCCTTGAATTGTAAAAATTAAGATAACTTACAGATAACATCTTCTAACTCTGCGTCGATTTCTTTAGAGATTCATATCATTAAGGAAACTAACAGATCTACTACTCATGCATTAATTAAGTGTTTCTTAAGATAAATGCAGAAATCAAAGTGAATACACAAAAAATGTAGAAGTAAACATAAAGTCATGGATACACAGATATTGCTCCAAAATAGTCTTTATTATGATCAATCCTTCTATTACAGACTCGCCCGTGCACTGAGTTGCAGACTTACCAAGGTCTCCGCACACACATCTGTAGGAGCCTTCCCCTTCACCTAAGTATAGAAAATAGACTCTTATGCCTTAGATCACTTGCTCATACACAGATCTTCAATGACTGACTACCTCCTATGACTCGCTATGACTCCTTTATATAGCATCTATCTTTACAATACCATGGTTTGTGAACCATGGGCAGGTCACAAAACATCTTAAATTCTAACAAACTAAGAGGCGTTGACCTTCCTAAATCCCCTTTGAATTTTACAAGCTTCGTGCTCCACTTCCTCAAAATCTGAAGACTTTACAAAAATAACAAAAACTATTACAAAATTGACCCCAGGGGACCCTGTCCCAATAGGTCCCCAACAAAAAATAGTGACTCATCCTCAAGTCACTCGGCTAGTGGCACCTCAATCTTCACTTATGGCTCACTAAATTCAATCTTTAACACATGCAGGCTTTTTGTCCCTTGCGTAGCAGCGTGACAGACTTCTTTAACCAATTTATCTGTGGTTGGGCCTTCAATTGCAAGGCCCATTGTTCTTTATGTCTGTTGCATGGCCTTCAGCTTGCCTTGTACTGACAACATCAATTGACTGGCCTCGTCCTCTCAAGGTTGCATCCTTGAAGATATGATGGCTTCCTTGTTACACAACTCATTAATTTCACTCTAGAGGAGCTTACCTTCATGTAACCTAGTGAACCTTTGCACTGGAGCTAAGGTTCGCACTGTCAACCTGATTTCATCAAACTGTCTCTGCTTCTCTTGGATGTCTGCTTCAATCTTCTGTAGAGTTGGATCCTCCTACAGGGAGGTCCATAATTCCATGGCTTGTTCAAATAACTGAGTGCAACCCATGACTGCAGCATCCAAACTGGCCATCTCTTCTTTAATAGCAGCTTTTCGCTGCTCTCTAACTTCTAGAGGGGTAGTGGGCTGCAGCTTAAGTTGTAGCTCCAAGATTTACAGTTTTAGCTCAAACCTAAATTTTCCAATTTCTTCCTGTGACTCCTTTACTACAAAAGCTATCTTCTAAATCTTCTCCCCAAGGGTTATTTCTATTGGATCCTGGAGCTCGAGAAGCTCACTACAGGTCTATGCAATAGCTGCTTCCAATTGTTGACTTCATGTCGTTACCTCCTCCTTTTCCTTGAGAGTATGTGCCTTTTCCTCAAATATGTGATGATTATTGGTTTTTACCTCATTGATGATCAGATATGTGCATTGTTCCTGAATCCTAAGATCATTTGACACCCCTTGGTGTAGCTCATGGAGAGTCTAAATGGGAAGCACAGCCAGATTCAGACTCAGATCCTTCATGTGTAGTAGGTGTGTGTTGCCTTCTATTGAATTGACGCATAGGAATCCCTCTAGAAATAGTATTGTGTGGAGATCCATTATGAGTTATGCTCCCAGGGCTGACCAGCTTGCTTGCTTCATGCTCGCTTGTCCCATGCTCACTTGAATGAGACCTATTTGGAACTGCAATTACCACAGGCCCTATTGTACCTTACCTAGCATTTGTTGGTACTTCTCTTCAAAGTGGCCGCAAATATCTGTCATTGCATCACGGACCACATTCCTAATCTCATTTAGGTCTCCCTCTATGAGGAGAAAAGGTGTCATGCTTGCTGATTTATTTGGCTTTTCTTCTTATGTGGCCCTATCAAACTCCTTTTTTGCCTCTTCTTGACAATGAAGGGGGAATCCAAGTCTGCACCCCCTTCCTCTTCTCCCTCTACCACTTCCTCCATGTTCGTGTGCTCAGTGCCTAACTCGCCGAGATCAATGGTGGCCTGTGACGTAGTCTTTTCCATTGTTTCTTCTTTTTCCTTGGTAGCTTCTTCTTTCTCCTTTACAATAGCAACTTTCTGTTGTGTGGCCTTTTCTCTTGCCATAGCCTTTTCTTTAGCAGAAGCCTTTTGTGCTTCCTTCTTCTTTTCTACTGCCATGGTGGTTATGGTCTGCACCATGGTCTCTGTTGTTGCACCTTCAAAAGCCTTATT
Organism: Pinus taeda; assembly: GCA_000404065.3. Lineage (NCBI taxonomy): Eukaryota > Viridiplantae > Streptophyta > Pinopsida > Pinales > Pinaceae > Pinus > Pinus taeda. The sequence continues at coordinate 8,876 of APFE031618959.1, read as the reverse complement.
GTTACCTACGTCAACATTAGAAGGGGTGAGCCAGTCACTTGGCCACTTACTGACAACCCTAACAATATCATCCTTGATGACTATGTAAGGCAAATGTTTCCATATGCCTTCGTCATCTTTCTTTGCATGGATGTGCAGATTATGGAAATATGCCTTAAAGTCTACGTCATTGACGCACTGCTCATGTAAACTTGGTGATAACCTAGGCCGCTAGTTAATCACCATATTGAGCTCTGACTCAAACACGACCCAAAATATCTTCATCTCCATCACTCATGCGGGGTCTTTGGTAGCCCATAATGAAGTGAACTTTGTGGCCTCCAATAGGTCTGAGTCCTGCTGAGGGAATTATCTTTCCTCCTACATCCTCTAGGCCACCAACGCGATCAATAACAACAACCACGCATAGTGGAATGTCTTTTCCTCATCCTGGGCCTCCCTATAGTCCTACAGAAATTCATGACATAAGTATTAAGCCCAATTATATTGAACGTCTTTAGCACATTATGTATTCAAAGAGACCACTAGAATCAATACTTCATCGACGCGACACTTCCTCATGATCTTACCAGCCAAGATTTTTGCATAAAACTTCACTACAGCATCTGATATGGACTGAATGGAGTAACCATGCGACTTCTTGACCAAAAAAAAATCACTCTTCATTTGGTCCACCAACTTCTTCTCTTGCAAATTTCCTACGAAATCCTCTGCAGGGTCCACTCCTTGGTATGGCAGCAACATTACTATGTCAATCAGCATGTCAATGATTAGGATGGTCCCTCCCAACTAGAGGCACACACTGTGCAGTAGTGTCAACAATTGGCACACACAAACTATATTAATAGTGGTGCAACTAAAGTGTGGCACCCACAACATATTTAGGAGCCCCACGCCCCCAACTCTAGCCACCCATTTCATCAGCTCAAGCCGCGTTATGTTTGACTCTTCATAGTACTCCTTCTTTAGGAAATTACTCAGCGCAAATTGTGGAAACCTCTCATGGTCCCCCAGGTCCCAATCCTCCATTTTCAAGTTTGTTATACCGGCCAGCAATAGTCCCTCAAACAGCACATTCTCTGGAAGCAAAGGTGCGGAGACCATAAACTTTGCGGAATCCAGATCCTTGGGCACTTTAGCCGAGGATTTTCTAGGTGGTATATATGGTGGTAGCTGAGTTATCGGCTCAACCTCTTCTGTGTCAATTTCCTATATTCCTCTGCGTAGTTCTTCCTCATCCAGGTCTAGCGGCTCTATTGGATGTTTGGACCTATCCATCTTCCCCTTATGGCAGATTTTAGTTGGGGTTCTCCATGGTGATTGTTGCACTGGTGCTTGTTGAGTCTTCTTCTGCTTCTTATCTCTTGTCGTGAAAGCAGATGGCTTAGGCCTTGGAAACCTAGGCGCAGTACTAGGAAATCCTGTAGGTACGGGTTGGGTCAGCTCTGTCTCAGGTTTCATTGCAGTCATTCTCTCAAGTATTATCTCATGGTTCCAATCAGGTAAGTTTGTGAATTCCAGCTATGAAAGAATGCCCTCCTAATCCTTATTAGGCATACAGCATACAACATTATTCTAGACACAACTGAAAGCACAACAGCTTAAGGCAAATTCTCAGGAAACAAAGTGTTCGATTGTGTAGTGGGATGCCATATTTATAGCTCAATTTGAATTCAAATATGTTTGTTCTCTCCAATTCCCTATTAGTAAGGTTATTTTGGCGATGTAATTCCAAATATATGCATCTTAAATTCTCTCCCCCCAGCTCCCTTTAACAGAAAAATAGTCATCTAATTAGCTACAGTAATTCCAATGGTCACCTTTTGGCTCGGCTTGCATGGGACCCACCATCCTAGCATAGCTCCTTGATCGCAGCTCTCCTCTGTTCCTTGCCTTGATATGTCACACAGCCCTATCACTTCACCCATCCTTCCTTTTGGCAGTTTAGTTTATAGTCTCGCATTCCCTTACAACTACCTGAAACATTAAGACTATCCCACAATCATATATCCATTGTGCAACGGTGGGATCACCCCTATAGAGCTTCAATCGACTCCCATTGACTTTTCCCGAAAATAATTCCCCATTTAGGTCTACGAACTAAACTACGCCTCCATTCGTAATATCCTTAATAATATACGGCCCCATCCAATGCGTTTGGAACTTCCCCGAAAACTTTATGAACTTATTGTCACACAGTAGTACCAAATCATTATTCTTAAAGGTGTGTTGTTTGATATGGTGATCATCCCATGCCTTCTCGCTATCCTTCTGCACTTGTTGATGAAAACCCACCAAGAAGAGATCTTCCTCCAACTCAAAAAGCTGTGGGAGGCATTCTTCCATGATATCTCGATCAACCATGTTTGTAACCGCAACAATCTGCAAACTTGGCACTATGTATTCCATCAACATTATTGCTTCTTATTCATAAACCAAAATGAATAGTGTTTGTCCAGTCAACTTCTTGCAAGTAGTTCTAGATGCCCATAGAATAGTGGGTATGCACACATCTCAGTCGTTTCGTTTCGCATTTCAAACCTGTGTTAAGGCATTTTCCATAATTTTGTTAAATGCTTCTATAGTGTTGTTCACTTGAGGATGATAAGGTGTACGCTTCTAGTGATACATATAGAATTCTTCGAGAAAAGCAAAAATTATTTCGTTTAAGAAGTGTGAACCTATATCGCTCATTAAGATCTTTGGGCAGCCAAACCAAGACAAAATATAATCGAAGATGAACTTCACAGATTTGGCCGCACTATATTCCTTCACAAGTTGTGCCTCATCCCACCTTGTTAAATATTCAGTCATTGTAATGATGTATCTGGCTCTAGTCTTCTTTCCTAGCAGCTGAATTGGTCTTACGAATTCTATTGCCCACTTATAAAACACCTGCGATGACACTTGTGGATTCAGAGGTAATTCATCTCTCCATGATGGTCTCCCCATCCTCTAATAGACATCACATGCCCTACAATAGGTCTTGGAGTCCTTATGCACAGTCGGCCACCAAAGCCTTACACATGGGATTTTCTCTGCAGTTGCTCTTTTTGCATAATGTTCTCCCACTACTCGTCCATGTGCTTCAGCAATGATACTTTTTCATTCGTACTCCAGGACATATCTATGTAGTATTTCATAAGAGCCCATTTTGTATAAGTGTTCGACGATAACAGAGAAATATGCAGCCTAGACCACCATTTATTTCTTCTGTTGTGTGGAATATCCTTCATGAGTTGTACTCGTGGATAAGAACTGGATTATATCAGCAAAATGTTCATCTGCAATGCACACAGTAAAGATTTATGCATCAGGCAATCCTTCCTCCAAATTAGTAGGTTCATCACTATTCTCAATCTGCAAGAGGTGATCCGGTCCAGCATTCAGGCACCCTATCTTCACAATTACCTCAAAGTCATATCCCTCAAAGAGAAATAGCCATTGACAGATTTCCCCCCCCAACACAAGCTTGTTCACTAAGTACTTCAAAGAAGAATGGCTTTTATACATATTGAACTGCACACCCAACAAGTAGTGCCTAAATTTATACAATTCATACACCATTACTAGTCCTTCGCGCTCTGTGGTAGAATAATTATTTTCCACCTTTGACAACTTCCTACTTGCAAATGCTATTGGATGATCGATATCACCTTCACCTAGTTGGGTTAGCACAACTCCTAGTGCTATGCAGAATGCATATAAATGGATGTGGAACTTCTTCTTCCAGTCAAGGAACACTAAAATGGGCGTGGTGACCAGTTTTTCCTTCAAAACATCCAAACTCTTATGGAAATCATTGTCCTAGAAAAATGTCACATCCTCTTTCAACAATATTTCCATGGGTGCAGTAATTTGTGCATACACCTTGATGAATTTCTTGTAACACTCCATGTGGCCCAACGTCACGTGCAGTTGCTTGACATTCTTTGGAGGCTCTAGATTAATAATCACTGCAATTTTGGCAGGGTCTACCATCAACCCCTGCTTAGACTACATGGCCCAATAGTATCCCATATGGTACACAAAATATGCATTTCTTCAAATTTATGGAAATTTGGTACCTTCGACGCGTATCCAACATAAGGCGAAGACTGGCAACAAGTCTTTTTACTAACCCAAACACCATCCAATCATCAATGTAAACTTCCAAAAACTTGTGAATAAACTCCTTGAAAGCAACGACTACCACCCTAGAGAATATTACAAGGGTGTTCTTAAGTTCGAAAGGCATAACTGTATATTGGAAATAACCCCATTCAGTAGCGAACTTAGTCTTACTTCTATCTTTCGACACGTTCTTGATCTAATGGTACCTTAATAATGCATCAGTAAAAGAATAAGCTTCCTGACCTCCATCATTTTATAGTACTTCTTCTATAAATGGTGTAGGAAATGGATCGTGGACACAAGCATCATTCAACTTCCTCAAATCTATGCATATCCGAATTTCACCCTATCGTTTATTTTCTTGAACCAACATAGGACTAATGTAGTTTTATTCTTCGACGAGCTCAATAATCGTGGCTGAAAGCATCTTATCCAATTCAGCACGCACTTTTTCCTTGTACTTAGGATTCAATCGATAAGGGAACTACTTCATTGGCTTCGCATTCGGCTTGAGAGTGATCTTCATGACACCCAGATCCCCTACTATCCCTTTCAAATCAAAGAACTTAGTGGGAAACAAGTCCTGATAATCCATAGTAGCTTCGTGACTTTATCCACTATATCTTCATCCCAATAGTCGCCTATGTTTGTAAACTTCGACTACGCTTCTGATCCAATATTCACCTTCTTAGTTTTCAAAGGATGTGAGATAGCAGGGACTTCTGCCTTAGGCCCTGTGACTTCACGTTGTCCTTATGAATCAAGAATATTGTTTTTCCTAGGATCTTCTTTGCCTTCTTTAGTGATCACATTGTAACAATCGAGTGCATGGCACAACTGTATGCTCCAATCTAGTTGTACCCATGCAATAGGTTCTTCAGGCATTTTTAATATTGCATCTTTGGTCTCTTGTAACACCTCATCAATGCATTCAAATCCATCTTCAAAGCTAAACGTTAGTATAAAACCTTCTTTCAAAACATCCCATTCCACAATTCCATGTTGCAGCTTTGTTCCAGATACCAATTCATCAGAATCGTATCCAAAGTGTGGAAAAATATATGAACCCATTCTAGTTGCAGTTCTTCTCCCCATGCTTTCATCCATTGAGCCAGATGCTCACATAGATCATCCTTCCCTATTTATTTCTCTGTAATGCAATAATTGGCATGTCAAAACTGCAGCTTCATCATCTGTCAATATTCCTTCGAGTTTGCAAAGTTATTCTTATGCGTACCCCACCATCTGGCAGGCATAGCTCTCAATGCGATGTCTAATGCTTGGAACCAATGTTCCTTCAATACGTCCCTTTCAATTTAATCCAGAAATAAAATGAAATATTTTAAACCATTATAATATGGTAAGTTGCGTACCTTAGTGGATATACATCTAAGAGACTTTGTCATCCTCTTGCATCATAGTGATGATACCTCATGCAACTTGTTTTGCCAGTGTTTGAGCTCCTCATTTGAATTTGAACTACATGAATTTTCCTTCTCCCACATAATGTGCCCATCCACCGTAGGGTTGATCCAATCTTCATCCCACGCAGTCATCTTATAGATCTACTCAATATCATCGTCCTCCTCATAATCGCGGACTGGTTCAGTATATAACACACCTTCAGCTAGATCCACTGGTACAATAACCCTTAGTTCTTTCTTTTCAAATGTCATACTACACTTCTTCAAGTTAATGACTATGTTCATATCAAAATCCCAATCAATTCCAAGCAGTGTTGGGTATGGCTTACTGTTGTCCACTATTTCAATCACTTCAAAATCGGCTAGGGCACCCCATGATAATATTTTTTGTTGATTCGCCATTCTCAGCTGGATTGGGGACCACTGTAGCATTGGTCTTCCCATTATTTCCAAAGTTTGCTTCAACAGAACATTTGCATCATACCCTAAATCAAGAATGACCTGGTCCATTTCAAATTCTCCTATCTGGGTAGTCAATCTCATTTCGCGGCCAATCCTTTTCTTACTTTTGCCTACCTTATGTACCATGTGTTATTCCGGTAGTAGCTTATTCTTGCAAGTGTTGTTCTTCTAGTGCCTTCTTATCCCTCAAGAGCTTCATTCAGGTTTGTAAAAATGATTGTAATAATGATGGGCCTTCCTCCTGCACAGTACTGGTGTCTTCATCCTTCATCCTTCATCCTTGAAGATCCTTTTGGCTTCCATAAACATTTCCTTTACCTTATTTACATCGAATACAACCTCCCTATCAGCAGCCTTGTGAACCTATACATTTTCCTCTGGTTTCTTCCCTTTATACTCCCTAGGAGCTATACCACTTCGCGTGACAATATTAACACTAGGACCCTCTTCGTGCAATTTAGATCTCATCATCTAGATGTTCTAGGTAGGTTTTTGAGTCTGAGTCTTATTTTCTTTCATCTTCGTGATGAGCACAGGGAAATATTCTATGACATGATCAAATTGCTGACAATATTAAAGTGAGGGCTGCACTGGGTTCTAACAATCTCATGCAAAGTGAACTGGTTCTCCACAATTGTAACAGATGATCTAGCCACGAGCTCTTCCAACCCCTCCTCCTCGTCCTCTTCCTCATCCCTAAAACCCTCCATGTGTTGTAGTTGTTCCTTGATCCTAAGGATGAGCCTCCATTTGTACTCTATATGTGGGTTTTTTTTCCATCATCAATTCGTAACTTCGACAATTGCACTCGTCATGACCCACAGACTTAAAGAAATTACAGAACAACTATTGGGGAGTCTTTACAAACTTCTTCAGCAAATGGACATTATCTAGGTGAATATTGGCGGCCACCTTCCTATTCCACTTAGACCTCACCATTGTTCTTTTATTTTTTTTTAGTTTCCTTAGTTGTAGCACAGTTTATTATTTTTGGCATTTTTCGGGTCCTGAACTTCCAAAGCCATTTTGGGGACCTAAACGAAATTTTTTTGGAAACATATAAATCTAGAAATTTCTATGGAAATCGCATCAGTAGCTTTAGTCCTCAAATTGATCCTTCCAACGAGGTGTCATATGCGTGAAATGAAGATAATATGACCAAGTTATAACCTCGGGAAGTTGGTTTCCCAACAAACCCCAACGGGGCTCATAAACTCTTGGCGTTACATCTCCTTGGGTTAGGGTATTGGTTGTTTATGGTTTTCTCTTATTTCTCAATAATAAAAATGCCCTTGAGCCTCATTGTAACTCAGTTCATAGGTATGTAGCTGCCACATCTCCTCTCAGATATAAGCTACCATCGCCCGAGCTAGTCTTATTTCCATTCTGTTTGTAAGTATATTTCAGTATTTGATATTAATGGAGTGAAGTGTTATTTCTACTGCATATCTGTATTTATGGTTATATTTGTAATTTGTTGCATTCTTGTTGCAATCCAGATGAACTATATCAGAGCAGTTTGTGTAGAAAATTTGTGACAGGTTAACCCGATAATGCAATATAAATCAAAGCAGAATACTATAACCTACTTCTACTATCAATTTGTGGAAGCTTAAATATCGAGCTAAACAATATACCAGAAGAAGAATAATCAATGGCACAACACACATGAAAATACTTTGGGGAAAGTCTCAGATAAAAACCCCACACTATTGTATTATCATACATGGTGGAAATACATAGGAATTATTACCAAAGCCTTAGCTTCTCAAGCTAGCCTCTCTCAGTAACAATTCCTCACAAATTCTCATAGGCCAATCTTGGCTTCTCTCTAGCCTTCTTGGTTTCCCAAGCTCCATTTCCTTGTGTTGGTTCCTTGTGATGATTTGCCTTTTACCAAGTTGGAAAAACAAAACTTCAAAACTGCGCAATCCTCAAGGATGAATCCTGACTGCATGCATGAGTTTTTTCCATGAGAAAAACCACATGCAACTTGATTAATACACTGTCCTTGAACATTAACCAACTTGGTTCCTTTTCTCAGAATAAGGACATGCATGATTTCTGATAGGGAACCTTCAGTTTTAAATGGGAGCACTAGTTGAGTGCATTAAGCATCAACTACTATATTAACTCACTATTAGTTCCTCAAATAGTTTTGAACTAATTTAACTGGACTTAACTCAGTAAACTGAGTTAACTAATTACAACTCAAATATAACTCAATATTATCTCCTTAATTTAAGGGATAACTCTTGAATGACTTCAGAAAGACTTCTAAATTGAATTTCTCCAACTAATTAATTTAAAATAAATTAATTAATTAATTCCAAGTAGTTGTTAAGACTAAATTCGATTTTAATTCATAATTTAGTTTAAGGAAAAATTAAATTGGAATATTCTTGTTGCCATATTTCAACACTCCCTCTCAACAAGAAAGGGATTATCTGCCACCCTGATCCTGTCTCTATGGAACTCGAATTTACACTTTGACAATGCCTTTGTCAAAATGTCAGCATCTTACTCCTCTATCAAAATATACTGCAGCAACATGATGCTCCTCGCTACATAGTCTCTAAGATGATGATACTGGATGTCGATGTGCTTGTACCTATCATGAAATACTGGATTCTCAGAGAGTTTGATACAACTCTGATTATCATAATAGATCACAGTTGGATCCATCCTATGATCAAACAAACCAACTACGATTTTCCGCATCCAGATGGCCTCACATGATGCCTGACTTGCAGTCATGTATTTTGCCTCTGGTAAGCTGAGTGAAACCAACCTCTATTTCCTATTGTACCAAGAAACTACCACTAACCCAAGGTTGAAAATCCCTCTTGATGTGCTCTTCCTATCTGATGGACTCCC
>APFE031618956.1:0-18262 GCA_000404065.3 Pinus taeda | reverse complement strand
TACATCATTGCCGAACAGATGATCATCCAAATCAAAGGATGATGACTCCGTCCGAATCATCAGTCTGCTACACAGACGATTGTCTGTCCTATGTACATGAAAATGAATTTATAAAGCTGATCATGGGAATGCCCGCCTCAGCTAGATCATGAAAAGTATTATGAAGATAATGTATTGTATTGTATCTTATTATAGGTCGCCTTCCAGCTCGAAAAAACTTCGGATCCCCATGATAAAGCATTTCATTCGACATCAAAAGATTAACGACCTCATGCTTTAGGGGGCAACTGTTATAGACATTTTTGGGCACTGCAACCCCAATCATAAATGTCCATAAACTGAGGGCTCCTAAGTCCCTAAAAGTGTTGCTTCACTCCCTAAAGAAGCAAGGTCAGCTGATTACATCATCTCCCAGAAGTTCTCCACAGAAAAATGCTCAGAACTGGTCAAAATTGGACCATACAGAATGCCCAGTGCAGAGGGTGCGATGCATATCACCTACTCAGTGTAAAGGGTGTGATGCATACTGGATAGCTCCTCTGTAGGGTGTAATGGGAGAGAATGGACAAATGGCAGAGGCGGTTTGCGGGGTGGAGGATCATAGAATCTTCCAGAAACTTCTCCTCTGACACTTGCCTCTCTTATTTCGCCCAGGGATGAGTAAGAGATCATCAATCTCCAAGTGGAACCAAGAACTATCAGAGAGAGGACACTAATCAAAATCCCAGAAGCTGACTCACCCGCCTATAATCATCTATATATGGATCCCTCATCGCAGAGATCCAGAGGCTGGAATCTTGTATCTTGTAGAGAAGTGCTGTTGGTTTCCTGGTGTGATATCATAGTGTTGGTTGATCTAAGTTTTACATGAGGTGAAGAAGGGCTTTTTTGCTAGAGGATGATGCTGGGTCGGAACAATTGGTTGTAATCTTCTTGCTATTCTTGATATTAATAAAGCTATTCAAGTTTTCCTCCACATTCTTGTATGTTTGATTGTATATGCATTTGTGTGGTCAATACATATCTGGTCTTGTGTTGTTTATGACTATAGATCTCTGTTCTTCGATAATATTATGTTACTTTGATTCCACAGGTGCTCTTTGAAGCTGGGTAGACGAAGAAGAAGCGGTAAAGATCTATTGGGAAGGAGAGGAACCAGGCAAGGAACCAAGCGCAAGAGTAAGGTTGGTGTCCTTTGTTCCCCTCTTATCTATTTTTCATAAAGGAAAGCGAAAGTAGTTTTAACTTGTTTGTTTCTAAGATAGCTACTAGTTTTAGTGGGAATAACAACTCTAAGTGGACACTATTCCCGGTAACACTACCCAAAAGTCTTCCTGGTATGAAACCAGTCTGCATACGGCCTCTCCCTTTGGTTTGTGGCTCATTGGCAAAGCACGCCACTCCTCTGAAAGAAACATTCTCTTCACATCCCACATAGAATTCAAGAGGGATTGAAGAGATATGAAACTGATGGCAAACTGTGTAGTGGCGGGGCACACCAACTCTTTGTTGTTGGTCAATCTTCTCATCAAGCTAAGCATAGATGTATGGTTATATATAAATTTTGTAATGCTTTTGGATGAATCAACAATACCTTTGACAAAGGGAATTTTCCCTATGTCCTCCAACATCAAATCAATACAATGTGCAGCACAAGATGTCCAAAATAAAGTAGGATGCCTGTCCATAAGCATCCTGCCAGTAGCAACATAATTTGCAACATTGTCCGATATGAATTGGACAAGATTTTGTTCACCCACCTCCAAAATAAACAAATTTAGCAAATCACATAAAGTTTTTGCATCTTTGATTTGTGTAGATGCATCAACAGATTTGATAAACATAGTCCCCTTGGGACAACTAACCAAGAAGTTTATAAGGGTTCTCCCCTTTTGGTCAGTCCAACCATCCGACTTAACAGTGCATCCTGTTTGTGCCCATGATGCCCTAAAATCCTCCAATCTTTGGGTTCAGTCGCACTTTTTATTTTGAAGAATCCGGCCTCTGAAACCATGATAAGAAGGGATTTTGTACCCTGGGCCAACACTGGCAATAGCATCAACAACAGGTTGGAAAAATGGATTACTCCTTACAATGCTGAAAGGAATATCACTCTAGAGGAGAAATTTTGCCAGCAACTTGTCAGCTTGTTCTTAGTTCTTTTTAGCATTGAACCGATAGATGGTTGTGAACCAGGTGTGGTTCGAGGAACAAAAAATGATGATGTAGCTATTGGATTGGTTGATGCTGCAGTAGAACCAATGCCACTTGGCCCACTTCCTTCAGCTAACCTTTTTAGTTGCCTTTTGAGTTCTTCTTTGGCCTCTCTAGTCTGCTCTAAAGTTTCCAATGCTCTCATGGCTCTTTGGATAAGTTCAGGAGTTGTTTTTTCACAAGGCCCCACATCTTTTCCAGGGATTTTTGCAAGGTGAAACTTCAACCTGTACACCCCCTGGACATAGGGTGGCCACAAAACTTGCAACTCAAGATTAGTCTATCATTCGTAGAATCAGGTACACCATATTCCCAGAAAGAATCCTATTTCCTTGGCATGTTTGTTTTTGAACTTTGAAGTTGCAAACTTGAAGTCTTGAATGGTGTTTTGGTGTAGTTGTGAACCTATGGGAAAATAAGGATTAGGATTACAATTTAGCATTTACAAAATTACAAGTTACAAATTTACAAATTACAATTTAGTATTTTAATTTTTAATTTTTACATTGATGATTGTACAATGAAAATCCAAGTTACCCGTAACCCAACCCAAAACAACCATTCCAAAGTTCAAAGTTTCAAACACAAATTACCCAACTATTCCAAACCCAAGTTACCCAACCAAATGGCAAAAACAATGAAAAAAACATAAACAATGTTTTAAAAAAATGAAAACAAAAAATAAATTGGTTCCCATAGTCATACCAAGTTACCCAACCCAAAACAATGAAGAAATACAAAAAAATCTTTAAAAACAATGAAAACAAAAGAAAAATGGTGCCCATACCAAGTTTCCTGCCCAAAAACAATGAAAAACATACAAAAACAATGTTTTTAAACAATGAAAACAAAAAAAATTAATCCACATACCGTTTCTATGGAGAAATCGGTGGTCTTCTCTTGATTTTCTCCTCTAAGCACTTAGATTTGGCTAAAAACCCTCTTCAGCTTGGTCTCCCAGTGCTCCTCTTCCTTTGTGCGCGACTGTCCAAATGAGCTCATGAAAAAACCCAAAAAACGTTATAAAACTGCGTTGTCGTGATCCCCGACGATTATTTCATTTTTTATCAATATAAGTTCGTTTTTATCGCGATTATTTCATATTATCGCGATTATTTCATATTATCGCGATAAATTCAATAAAAATCGGCAAAAAAAATTTCCGGTGATAATTTGGTATAGTTATCGCGATTTTATGGGAAGAGGGAAAAAATCGCGATTGTTTAATTTTATCGCGATTTTCACAACACTGATTTGATGAACTGAGAAGTCATACTCTAATAATAACAAGTGCATACTATGATAAGAAGAAAAGTTAAAAACACTTCACAAATAGTTATCAAGCTAAGAAGAATCACATTAACTCTAACTGCCTTAGATTCTTCAACAAGATGCATTTACCATTATACTCAAACCTTTTGCAACCAACGAGATTAAGAAAGGAGACATAAGGCATTCCTGCATTTGACCCCTAGTAGGAAAGAAGTAATTGGATACTGACCCATTAATCGATATGACAAAAGAAGTTAAGAAAAGGAATCCCATAATCAAATTCACTACTTAAGATCTCATCCCAATCTGGATCAAAATAACCCCATGATCTAATTAGCTTACCTTAATAAGCCTTAGCTCAAGTCTAACCTCATCACCATAGTTGAAATTTTTTACTTTTATAATTATTATATGTAGTCCTCATGCTATTCTCACCACATCATTGATTTTCCTGTTGTGAAGAAAACTGGACAACTCTTATGAGATAAAGTTAGGGAAAATTCTTTGAAGTCTATTTGCTGGAATTATTGTTGAGATTGTGTACACAAGAAATTGCATAGTGAGATAGAGTTTTATGGATCATTTTCCTTTGGAATTAAAGCTATAAATGTTTGATTTATTGCACCCAATACTTCACTAGAAACTTTAGATTCTTTTACCACCCTCAGTAACTCCTCTTCTAGAAAGTCATATAAACACAAGTAAAATTCCATTGTCCAGCCATGTGGACTTGGACTGTTTGCCTTCATAAAAGATTGTAGAATTGATATGAGTCTCTCCTTGGTTACTTTAGCTTCAAGTTCCTCAATTTTGTTGTTCTTTGATCTCGTTTATGTTTGCCTTAGGAGGTTCTTGGAATAAAATTTTGTTAAATTTTGCAACTAGGGCCAAACTCCACCTTGGACAACTCATATGACGCAGCTGATATGTTTATTGGATTCCTCTTTCTGAGAGGTGTAGGATTGATTTAAAGATCATATCATTGTGACATGTACGAATGGAATTATGAATTTATTTTGTTTATGGACAAATTGTTAAGGTTGGCTAGCAAACTAATGTAGGCTCAAAAGCCCAACAATCATGTCTATTCATCCTCAACGTTTGCATATAAATAGAAGGTGCCTTTGCCTCATTTGGACATCACTCATCTTCTCATACATCTCTCTCTCCTCATTTGGTTGGGTACGGATTTCTGGCAGCTTCTTTCTCCACACGCGAGAAGGAAAGGTCAGCAATTTTATGTTTTGGACATTGACCACCGTTGACCAGCCAACATTGACTTGTTTGACTGCGTTTTTGTTGGGGAATATTCTGTTTGGGCAGTCCGTATTTTTGGGCACAGAAATCGAAGCAATTCATATTGCTTGACCAACGTTGACTGCAATATTGACTTGCATTGACCAAGTTTGACTGAGTTTTTCGGAAATGTTTTGGGTTGATTCGGATGACTGTTGGAGGCTGAGTTGACTGGGTTTGACTGAGTTGTTTTGGAGGTCAAATTCTGCCCTGTTGAGCAGCATTGACTTTCTGTGGCTGCTATTTGACTGGACAGATTTCACTTTGATTGGGCAAGTGAATATTATATATTGTACTCTTTCTCTCTGCCGAACTTTTGAAGAATAATACGAAGAATTGATCAAAGGGTTTTTCCACATTGGGGTTTGTCCTTGGCTGGCGCCATATCTTGTGTCTTCTTGTCTTGGCTTGTCTTCTACTGTTTTATTTATGTTCTATCTGCATTTACTGTCATTCTGGAAATTGATATTGGGCTAATAAGAAAATTGAAGTAAATTGCTCTTAAGCATAGAACATATCATTGTTATCTAAAATTAACAAATTTTGAAGTGCCTTACTGCTCCTTATGCTATTCTTGAGAATTTTCTTAGCTTCCTCCCATCTCTTACTTATCTCCCATATATTTTTGATGTTCTTTTGATATTTACTTAGTTTTGGAGAAATTCAGTATTCTCATTGCCATCTACTAGACAAGTAGCCCTATTCTTGAGTCCCCACTCTATTTCTTCCTGTTCCAATAGCTTCCTTTTTATTCTTTCTAAAGATTTTAGATTAGTATTCTCATGTCCTGCAGTGATTCCTTCCCTATTTGTTGCAAATAATTTCTTGATCTATTCCTTGGTCTCAATAAGATTTTGTTGAGCATCCTAGGCTTTTTTTTTGCCCACTCTGCTATTATGTTTTTTATTGCAGATTCTCAAATAGTTGTCTCCCTCGTATTAGGTTCATATTTCTTTCAATTATGAGTGATAAATTCCTGAAACACTCTTCTTTCAGCAAATTATGTTTATATTTGAAGGGTCTTGGGGATTAACTGGATAAGGAACTTTTAAAAATAAGAGGATGATCACACGCTTGATGAAAACATAAGAGCATGAATTACACATTCACATAGTTATTTTTCAAAGTTCCTTCAGTGGCATGGGCCTTGAACTGAGCTTCATCACAGCCATCATTTGCCTGGAGGCTGTTAAAATTGGACATGAAGGTTTCACACTCTCTTTTGGTGATTGAGCTGCAAATTTGGTGTTTTGAATACATTCTCATGAAAGCCCATACATTCATCATAATGAGGACCAGTTTGATCCTCTCTAATATCTATATCCCTAATGGCTCCCTTTGAGCTAGTGGAAGAACAATTGGTCACTGTAGAGGCAGTTCCAATTGTTACAAGTCATGTACAGGAATATAATGGATGATCAAACTCTGCCTGATGCACTTGCTCTGTCAAGTCTTCTTCTCCACTCACTTGGGAAGATGAATCATTTTCAACAGGTGTAGCCTTTTCAATTTCAACAAGAATGAAGTTATAATCCTTATTACTACTATCATATTCTTGCAACGAAACGTTTTCAATGATGCCAGCAGGGCTGCCTTTATTTGATACTTTGCAAAGCTTCAGGATTGTTGCACATTTCTTTGTCATTTCCGGCTCAGGTTTTACCCAAGTTCTGTCCTCATCACAGTTTTCAAGGATTTGCTTACGTCGCGGCCCATCATTATGGTGGGAATTTTTCCTTTAAACCTCATAAATCTGTTCTAGTTTTACTTCACCATCATTGTTATAAACACACTTTTCCCAATTTATAGGCTGCTTGTTCTCAACCTTTTTTGTAACCTCAAGGTCTTGGCTTTCAATGTGTGTAGAATCAGCACCTGCAAATTGTTTGAAACCACTTAAAAGGGATGGTAATCCCCTTGATTATGATCTGGGCTACCATAATTTCTCCAAGGATTTTTGTCAAGCTGGTTATGCTGCTAGTTACATTTCAGATTATTAATGCTGTCACATGTTCTATCCAACACCAAGTTGTATGGGCAGCAAACAAAATTTCCCCGTAAAATAAATCTTCTTCCGGACTTGTGGTGTTTCCATTGATGATATGAACAAGAGAACAATTATTAACAGCACCCTCAGACATCTCAAAATTAGTAATATCCTCTGTATCACCATCACCCTTATACACCTCAAATTTAGTAATATCCTTTGTATCACCATCACCCTTATACACCTCAAAATTACTAAATTAGTAATATCCTCAGTATCACCAAAATTTTGTGCAGCAATATCACTACAACACCCAAGGTTGTGCACATTTAGGCCATGATTAATCCATCTTCCTTCACACCAGCTTGTTCCTTCTTATTTTGTACCTACGGAAATTGACAAATGGGTGTGTCTTCACAAGGATGTTTAGTCCACATACTAGTATTTTCACCATGACCTTCACTATCTCAATCACAATAAGGTCCTCATTAAAGGATACAAAGAAGGCTTTTCTCTTCTGTGAGATGAGATGAACTCATGCAAATGACATGGGTCAACAGCCTTGCTGTCATAAACTGGAGCAGTAAACAAGTTTTCTTTGTGAAATGCATACTCTTCAATAACTACAGTAGTGTTGTCTTCTTCAAACTTTTCAGCAATATCTTCATCTCTATTGTTGTTGCGATAGAACTGTTCGTTTGGGACAATAGACACATCATCATGTGGTTCAGTTTCTCCAAAGGGAAGAGTAAGAGCTCTCTCACTTATGGTGCTTCATCTTCATCGTCATACTTAGCAATGCCTTGATGACCTTCAAAGAAAGCAAGTTGGTCTTACTCCTTTAGGAATGCTAATATCTCCTTGTGTCTTCAAAACTTTGCCAATCTTATGCCCCAACACTTGAGAAAACTTTCAATGAAGGTTGCCAATGAGGATATGATATTTGGACTCCAGGAGTGTCTAATCCAATCATTATTCCCTTGTGTGAATGAACAAACAAATAATCTCATCATGACATTTTCATGTCTTTCCTTGAATTTTCAAATATTTCTTATGAATGCCAAGACAAATGGGGCAATAGCTAAAGAGGCATCATCAAATTTTGGAAGCCTCTCGTCAAATTTTAGGGAGGCCTATTTGGGTATCTCGACATATTCTCAATGTTTAGCACAGGGAATAACACATGGAAATTCCAAGGAGCCGCCTTTCATCCATACAAATTCCAAATTGGTGATAAATACAATTCATACCTTTTTTATAGTTGAGTTGCCAAGGTAAGTTGTCAAATGCATTCACAATGATGCTTATCTCACCTCACAAGCACCAAGTCTTGAAATCCTTCAAAGAACAAAGAGTTCGTTCTTCCAATAGAGTCACCTCAATGGAAAGATTTTCAAGATTGATTTCATTCAATGTCATGTTTTAGGAAATAGACTTTATCCCCGACAATGGCAACAAATTGTCATAGAAAAATCTCACACTTCTTAAGATAAAGTCCAAAGTTCAAATGTGGATCCCATGTACTCAAGATGGGGCCAACTATCACCTCACTAACACTCTTCCCACTTTTGGCCAGCCCTCCTCCAGCTTAAGAGGTGGTTCTGTCTAGTAGAACTTGGGGATTAAATGTTGTAGTCAAACCAAGTCAAGAGCTCCCTAAGGCTTCTATTTAGATACCACAAATCAAATGATTGAACCATTGGGGTTTAAGGTGGATAGGATTGCTAGGGTTCTTTAGGGAAATTTCTAGGTTTGAGTTCAAAGGGAAAGGTCCCTGAACACAAACAACCAAGGAATCACCAGGAGAGTAAAACCCCGGCAAAATAGTTTAAATGATTTAAGAAAAAAATGGTGCTGTAGGATAGAACATCATTGCCTTAGCTTACCAATATATTTTTTGGGTGCATATGGGGTCAAGGAACAATTCGATTGGAGAGAAATGGAGCGGATTTAGGTTCAAAGACTAGAGAAAACTAACTTGTGCTCCCTAGAGGTTTGACCAAGGCATCCTTCAATCTTCAAAGATGGGATAGAGAGTTCCAACTAGGTCATCTCAAAAGAGCTTGACGAGTAGTTCAAAAAGGCCTTGAGTAGATTTAGCTTCAAGGACTAGAGAGACTAACTTGTGTATCCTTTAGGCTTGGGGTAGGCACAAATTTTCAAGGATAAATAAGGTAGGGAGCTTCACATAAGGTTGCCTCAAAAGAATTTGATAAAAATCTTGCCGAAGGAAGATAATGAGATAAAATACCAACAAAATGGTGGATATTTATTAACCTTTATCCATTGACTTGAGTAAGATAAAGAAAAATAACTTACTTGATTTATCATGTGTCCATCAAAATTCACAAATAATCATCCACAAAAAGAAGTTTATCCACGTCAATAAGACTTTCATCATCAAGATCTACCAATATCCATCAAGAAAGTGAACTATACACATTAACACAAACTGCTCAAGAAGTCAGTCAACTCATCCATCTGCAGCTAAAATTAAGAAACAAGAGATTTGCTTTGAAATTTTAGACTTTTAAAGGGCCCACCATTAGAGGATGTGCAACTCTATTTATAGAGAAGATGCTTAGATTCCCTTACATTAAAATTTTAATTTTCTAGGTGAAATGCTCCTAATCTAGCCGATGGAGTGACAAAAGGCCCTCTTCTTCAATTAGTTAATCTAAAATACATAATTTGATCAACATTCATGCCACATGTACAAATCAAAGGGGCACAAGCCCTCTAAAAGTGATCCATATCCGTAAATGACGGGAAAAAAATTTAACCATTAGCACAACATCTAGCCTCCAAAGGCTCGCCCTTCAACACCTGAAAAAGTCTTCCACTTGCCACCAAAATCCTCTAGGCTCCCTCAAATGTGGGTGCACAAGTCCCCAATATATCCAATGCATCATCTAGAAGGGTTTCCAAAAGGAATGCTTCCTTTCAATCAAAAGGAATGGTTCCTTTCATTTATTGTACAAGAGAATCCCAAGTCTTCATTATGTGTTGTTTCAAGATGAAATGTCAAAGCCTCCAAGAGTTGCACCATGCCAATCTTCCATCATTTATCCAAATAAAACCTCTAAAGGATGGATAAGCCCCTTGAAATGATAATGGAAACCTTCCAAAGAGGTTTCCCTTAAACCAATACGAATATCTAAATCTATAGAGGTCCCTTAAACCAATATGAATATCCAAACCTATAGAGGTCCCTTCAACCAATATGAATATCCAAACCTATAGAGGCCCCTTAAACCGATATGAATATCCAAACCTATATAGGCCCCTTAAACCAATATGAATATCCAAACCTATAGAAGTTGGCTCTAATCAAATTGCCTAGAATGTCCAACTCTAAAGGTCAACTTGGATTAATTTTACTTCAGATATTACACCTTAAGTCGACCTTGTGATACCATTTCATTTTATGGGTTGGCGGACTAATATTATGTTTCCAACATTTATGTGTGTGTGTGTGTGTGTGTGTTTATATATAAAATCTCTTATCTTAAAAGTCATCCAATTGCTATTGTGTTGGGCATGCTACTATAGTCAAGTTGCACCCTCTATAATTTTTATGCTATGATACAAGCAGTTGAGGGTGCTGGTTTTTTAGTTTTGCCTCTATAAAGCAAGCGTTGATTCCAAACTTGCTGGTGATGCATCATTGGATCATTCCTTCGATGGTGTCCAATCCATTGGCTACTTATCAGGTCCAAACAATGCATGCAACCCTTTCCATTTATTATTTGAAGGTAGAAAAGTTTGCGAATAATGTACAAGATAGTTGCTATTTGCTTATGTTTCTTTTTGCTTTTTTTATTTGAGCCTTCCCATTCTTTGTTGTGGCACTTGTTTGCAAAATTTCAAGATGTCGTGGAGTTATGTTCTTTCTATCATCACCATGCTCCCACTCTAAAAGTCTTAATGAGCCTTCCTAGCATAAGGGGCTCTTTGAACTTCATCCCAAGGATCTTCCACTAATAATAAGTTTTTTCTACTATGTTATGATGTTGAATAATTTGAGGAGTTTGAAGACTCTAAGCTAGATGGTATCTATGTTGTTCTTGATGACAATCCATTTCTAGTAGTGGGAATGAGTTTGATGAGTAATCATGTTGATCAATGATTTATAGTAGGCCAATGACCCAATAGCTCGTAGCATGGTTTTTGGACTATAGGGGCCATATAGATGCTCATTGATTATGTATTTTGTTGCTAATATGTTGCATTTTGTGCCATTTTGATATATTAACCCTTACAACATATGTAGATGAGAAAACCTTATTTTGTCTCTAATCGTTTGGAATCTTCTCTCTCTCTCTCTCTCTATTAGTCATTTTGTATTTTTTTAAAACAACTTTATTAAATTTGGTTTGATCATCTTCCAGTTTGAAACCTAGTTTGATAAGTGGTAGGTTCAAAGACAAGTTTTGGTTTTTAAAATATTGGGAAAATATCCTCATTCTAAGGATGATATCAAGTGTAAGTTGGATTTTGAAGAATCTTAGGGCTTTATCAACACAAAGGTCAAGGATGTTATGACAATATACCCATTCATAGCTAGCATGTCACTTGCGTGAATTGAGCCTAGGTGGGGGGGATGATAATCCTTCTCACAACAAATGAAGGTAGACCCAATTAATTGTAAGGAGAAAAGATTTCAAAGTGACTTAGCAAGATAGACAAGTCAAATTATCAAGACAAAATATAGTTGTAACTAACAATTAATGTAAACGTTAGATGGTTGAAATTCAAGTCTGAAATTTATACAAGGATTAGATAGTGAAGAACTTCATTACTATACATGAGATGAAGTTGTTGTATATACCAAGCATTATTCCAAGGCTACTACAATGCACTAGCACTCCAAGACTGTTGATAGGAGTTCAAACAAGTCCTTAAAATTGAGACATCTTCTTCTCTTCTTCTTCACCAAATACACATTGGGTTTCATCACAAAAGCCTAATAAAAAACCTTGGGGGGACGAAACCTTATTTCCCTAGACTATAGGATGCTTCAAGAAGATCACAAAACCCTAGCGACTCCAAGTGAGAGAGAGACCAAGTACAAATGAATAGGTAAGAGAGGATATGACTAGTGTGCTCCTCCTCTGGATCACATTTCTACACAAGAGTGAAATAGGAGTGATCACAACGTCATTTCCAATATCTTCCCTTCTTCACAAGGGCAATCTCCAATGAAGATGTCCTTCTCCCATGTATAAGAATGAAATAGGAGTGAGCACAACGTCATTTGCAACGTCTTCCCTTCTTCACAAGGGCAATATCCAATAACGATATCCTCCTCCCATGTATAAGTTGTTGTAGGGTTTCCTTGTGAACCCTATCGAACCACTCCAAGAATACAAGTACAAAGAGAAGAGTATAATGATGATACCGATGAAAGGAATCTCTCATTTCTCTGCATCTATGGGAGGTAAGGGAGGCCAACAATACAATGTGGTCGAAGCCTTTACAAGGAACTTACAGTAAACACTCGTAGGCCAACAAAAATGAAGTGCTCCACTCGAATGGAAAATATGTGATGCTTCAAGGTGATGTACACAATAAGGTCCCTATTATTGCAAAATGTAGCAACCTAGTGCTAGGCCTCACTAGATCTCTAGAAACAGTGGGATCCATTGCCATTGTCACCTCAGGATTTGGGCAAATGTTTTCCCCACAAGGGAAGCTTCTTCAACAGGGTTTGGAGAAGTAACCTAATGATTCCTAGGCTAAATACATGTTGAGAAACCAAGATGTAGGTATATTAGGGTGATTTCTCTTTCATGATAATTACTTGTGAGTGTTCGTTGGCTTTTTATTATTATGTTATGTTCTTCTTCATCAAGCAATTACCAAAATGTACATGAAGATCACAAAGAAACAAAAGAACACAAGATGTAGGCTCTCCAAGCTAGGGCCAAAACCCCACAATATCCTCCAAGGATCTTGCTATATAGACACCCTAGAATAATAGTCAATAATGTATGCCTTAGGGTGAAATGAAGTAGCAAGGTCAAAGAAGCAATGGCTCAAGATAGGATTTGGAGACGTTCAAAGTTCAAACAGATTCCCAAACACATGGTACTTAAAATTTAATGATCTACAAAAAGGAATCAAGTGACGGAGAATGGAGGATCAGTGCCTTGGCACCAACTTGGGGACCTGCGCTCCTCAAGGGAGTCCACGAGAATCCCAAAATCTCACTAGGAAAAGTGAGAAATCCAATGCAAGTATATTTTCATCTCTAGGGCACAATTTACTTCACCTTTGTGCTTACTGTTGAAAATGGTGCCACGTCGAATTATGAGTGTATATATGCTGGGGTATGAGTCAAACATGTATCTTCGTAACTTCGTTTGTTTGTAAGATATCCATTATACTAGTGTCAAAAATTTCCCATAGACCAGCCTTGGGAATATTTATTTCTTTCTCTGATTCAAATATGATTTGTCTTGAGTCTCACAAACTGTTCGAGAGATGTTTACTTAGTAAATATCTAGTGCCAACAAGCATTGTTTATTCAACTATGGTATATTCACCTTTTGAAGTTTGCAATCAGGGATGACCTTGAACAATATATTGTTTGCAATATTTACAGCAAATGTTCTTTGGTAATAACCCGAACCTATGGTTAAAATGCCAAACAAGTGTACCTAGTTGACAACAGAATTTGAATCCTTCTTTGTCGGGAACTTCACTATCATATCTTTTCCCACATCACATGCATCCTTCACTTGGTATTTGCAGATAGAGAAAATATCTTTTCCATCAAATTTTAGACTCTCATAATGCTGATCTTCATTGGCTAATTTTACTTCATTTGAAACACGTTTTTTTTTCTTTTACAAGTATATCATTAGGGTCATCTGAAGACAATTCATAGCATGCCTTGCTAGAGTCATAGTCTTGAAAGGGTATTGTCCTTAAATCTATGTTACCTTCATTTGTGGCACTTAGATTCTCTTGAAGAGTCTTAATGCGATTAACATCGACGTCCTTCTCTGGAGCATAATCATTAGGACCGCTGCAATCATTTTCTGTTTGGCCAAGGCAGTCCTATCCTTTCTCCTCATGCTCCCACGGTATATCATTTTCACAGCTATCATCATGTTGTTTAACAGCTGCATAAGTCAGCTCTGATGTGATATCCCCAATGGTGGCTTTATCTTCAAACTTTTGCAAATTCATACAGTATTCAGCTTCTTGGCAATTTTCATCTTCCTCATCATACTGAGGATCATCATCAAACATTGGCAACCTGTGAAAGCACTATACATGTTGTCTTGAGTCTATCTGTAAAAAATTGTCATCTCCCTCAAAACATTAACTTAGATCCAGCTCTAGATCTCTTTCCATAGTGGCCTCATTTACTTGGCTGTCAATGCTTCCTTCTTCAAATTTTGGGCACCAATCCCTACTTTTGACAGCAGTGATATCATCACAACTTGAACGGTTAGAAATGGCACAAGATTTATCTTAAATACCCCACTCATCCACTTGCTGTAATGGGTCTATATCACTAAAATGGAAAATTAATCAAAATGATTCCCATCAAATAGAAAATTAATCAAAATGATTCCCATCTTCCCCAGGAATAATGATATACCTTATGTGGCTATGGGTGTTAGTCTCCTCAAATTTTGAGCACGCATCATTACTCAAAGCAGCCTCATACTCTCAGCTTTCTTGGATCGCAAACTCATCGCCTCACAATTCAAGGTCTGCAAAATATAACCTTGTTATGAGGTCCAACTCTTCCCAGCATATCTAATCCATAATGTCCCTTTGATTAGCTTCCATAATAGAAGCATGAGACTACTTTTCTTGATCTGAGGCATCATCTTCAGCTGATACTTTGTTATTGCTACCTCCTTCAAGTTTTTCTTCAAACTTCAGAACTATGGGGTTAACAATTTTGTCTTTTCTAGTTTTTGGGTTTGAATTCCAACCTGCGAGAGTAGCAACATCATCATAATAGGTGGGACTATAAATAGCACATTCCATATCCTTCCCATCCACGTGCTCAAATGGCTTTGTCTCATTGAAATTTTCTGTGTTAACAACATCACTGGCCTCATCGAATTCTAGACCCACAACATCACCTAAAATAACAACAATATCTTCATGATGTGGTGTATCATCCTCTTGAAGGATATTAGGATGAATTCCTTCCACCCCTGCTTTTCATCTTCATCAATGTCATCATTGCCTTCCAACAAATCGAGAAGACCTTCCTGCTGCAGGGCTGCCAACAAGCACTGAAAGGTGTCTTCATACCTCTGCCATCTTGGGCCACAATGCTTGAGAAAACCTTCTATCAAAGCTTTGAGGGAAGGAATTGTCTTCATACATCAAGAGTGCTTGAGGTGACCATTGTGATCTTGTAACAAAGAGTAAATGAATAACCTTATCATGACTTCAAATTTTGAGATATATCCCATAAATGCAAAGTCATGGGGACAATAGCCCAAGGAGAACCATCAAATGTTGAAAGCTTTTGGATGAGGCTTGTTTGGATATCTGGGGATGCTCTTAACATCCAATGCTGGGTAGAAGACATGCAAATCCCAAGGATCCATCTTTTATAGATAAAAAGCTTCAAAAATTGAAATTTTCAATTTCACAACTTTTCACAATGGAGTTGCCAAAGTGAGATGTCAAATGCTTTCAACTGGTGCTTGTCTCACCTCACAAGCACATGGTCTCTAAAATATTTGAAGAAGTCTGAACAAGGACTTTCTTCTTTGTGTAGATTTGCTAGATGAGGGGATTTATCCTCGACATCAAGATGAGCTTATTCAATGAAATTGAAGCACAAACTTTAGATTATTAGGATGACTCAACTTCTCCTCAACAATGGCGCCAAAAATGTTACTACAAAATGTAGCACCCTAGTGCTAGGCCTCACTAGATTCTCGACAACAATGGGATCCACCACCATTGTTACCTCAATAGCAAATTCTCCTGTTGTTTTCTAGGTGTTATTGCCGCAAGGAAGGCTTCCTCAACAGGTTTTGGAGATTAAGTGGCCTAAGGATTCCTAGGTTAAATATTCTCCAACGATCTTTCTATATAAACCTAAGAGTATGGCTTAGGGTGAAATGAAGTGTGAAAATTCCAAAACTAGAATCCTATTGCAGCAACTGGTATTATTTCTTCTAACTAATAAATTAATTATCCAGTTTATTGCTACGGCAACATCGAAATAAACACACAACCTTCACAAATAAAACTACGGAAAATAAATAGCTTGGAACTGAGAAAATACTAGCACACACACATAAAAATCAACACCATTTTTTTGGGACAAAAGTCCTCAGAAAAACCCAATGCGGGAAGACTGGTGCAGCAGATGAGGGTTTTATTATTATGCAGCGATGAAAATCTGAGTACAATCTATGGATGCCCAACTGGGAATCCAATTGGCAAGTATCTAGTAGAAATAATTAGAGAGAAAGTTCTCTACCCCACAAGCAATCCCGACACTGGCTTCTACAAAAAACTGGCCTTCCAAACCCCAACATGAGCCTTTCTACGCTAGCTCTGTGTTGTCTCTCACACATGTGGCTCAATTTTTCCTCTGAGCAAGCCATCTAGCTTGTCTCTGCTGCTGGAAGTGACTCTCTGTCCCTCTGGAAGACTTTGCTGGCCTCTGGAAACTGAATTGACCTCCTCCTCAGCTAAATCGAACTGCTCTAAGTCAACGTCTGTGCAGTCTATGTGCTACTTCTGCTTGGATCACTTGTCACTTGTTGTTGCCTCTCCAGATCTAGAAAACTTCCTCTGGACCATTGTACCTGCCCCTCACTAACCCCGCTTTGATCTATGGCTCTCCGGTAACCACTGCTACTCTATGGAAATCGATCTACCAAGGAAATCAAACTAGAGAAGTGTCTTCTCCAAGTTCCCATCAACTTCTTCTTATAATCCTCTGTTGGGACTCCAACAGCCAAGATTAAATCTTTATCAATGGCTAGGATCATCTCGAAGTCGATCTGTGTGAATTTCTAGATAATTCTCACCTTATCTCAATTAATACTGATTAATTAACCATATTCCCTAAGTTTAGACTTAGGAAATACTTAAAAAATGGTTAATAATCTAATTGAGACACTTCTAGGTGGAATTTCCAAAAAAGATTTCTGGGTCTTGGAGATCTCATGCATTCTAGCGTTTCCACCAAATCCATGGCTAGAACACATCAGATGCTACAAAACTAACATGAAGTAGTGAGGTCAAAGAGCTGATGGCCCAAGGTAGGCCTTGGAGATGCTCTTTGGATTCTTGGACATACACAACTTTAAATTTAATGATTTAGAAAAAGGTATATACTATAAAGTGATGGAAAATGGAGGATCAATGCCTTGGCTCATTAATAAATTTTGGGCATATGGAGCCAAACAAGAAGTGAGTCAATGTTTGAAGACCTTGGGTGGAGTGGGAAAGAGAGAAGGATAAGTTCTCATTCTAACCTTGACGACCTTCCAAACGAGGAGACTTATGGTGCTAAAGAGAGTTTCATTAATGGATACTTGAAGGCAAATTTTGCATATGAAGAAATCGAAATTCATAAAAAGATATAACATTTATTAAGAAGGCTCAATGAAATCCCAATCCAACGATTGTAGCAAAATGGAAGATAATAGTCAGAATAAAACAACACTATTCATCCAAACATCACTTTGTCAATCTAAATAAATTTCATCCATCTTAAACATATCTTCCCTAAGACATTTCGATCACTTGAAATATCCAAAGCCAAATTTTCACAAGGAAAACTTGTAGAAATTTTAGGTTGCTATGGGATTTTTCCCTCTACGCTCCATTAGAAAATAAGAGGAAGTGCATATCTCTTTATAGAGAAGCTACAAAACTTCCCTCATAATAAAATAAGAATTTTCTAAGCTAAAATCCCAAAAATTAGCCTAAGGAGGGGA
This sequence comes from Pinus taeda, assembly GCA_000404065.3. Classification (NCBI taxonomy): domain Eukaryota; kingdom Viridiplantae; phylum Streptophyta; class Pinopsida; order Pinales; family Pinaceae; genus Pinus; species Pinus taeda. The sequence continues at coordinate 547 of APFE031618956.1, read as the reverse complement.
AAAGGGCCCTCCATACAAATTAATTAATCAAAATTGATGTAAAATGGGGATTTTAATGCTACATGTACACATACTAGGGGCCCAAGTCCTAAAAATGTGACCTATTTCTACAAACGAAAGAAACAAGTGGTGTTGGTGCAACGCCCACCCTCTAAAGGCCATCCAACAACTCATTTTCTTCCACGAAATCATGCAATTAATCCTCCAAACACGGGAAAGTGGGTCTTCAATGTTGAAATTTGGGTAGCTCAGAGGGTATTTTTGAGATGTGAAACTCCACAAAATGGAAGTTGTTGCGAAAGTTACCCAAGTTTGGGGTCTTGGACCCAAAGCAATGGGTTTAGAACAAGTAAAGAAATTTTATTAATAATTTATTTTTAGTGTTTCAGCATGTAGGCTCAATTCGCCTAGCAGCCAATTGACATGACCCTGGGGGTTAACAACTCAGTGCTTGAACACTATAAATAGAGGCCAAAGGAGAGGCCTAGATATAATGGGAAAATGTGACCGCGCTACCCAAATCAAAGTTTACCAAGTAGTGTTATTC
>APFE031618949.1:1759-39854 GCA_000404065.3 Pinus taeda | reverse complement strand
AAAATTAAACGACAATAAATAATGTTTACATTGTAAAATAGAATTCAATTATTTTTTTAAATATATTAACTTTATTTATTTAAGATTTGATTTATTGATTTATTGCAATGATGAATTCTTATTGCAAACAGTGAAATGGGTCAGGGATGAGTAAAAATGGGAAGAGACCAGATCTAATCATAGGCCATTAAAGTAGAAATATTTTTGGGTTAAAGTGAAAGTGAATTGTTTAATTTCATATTTACTACTTTAATTCTATCTTAGTCATTTTAATTGAACAGGATAAAGTTTTATTTTAATTTTATTATTTTTTATTGTGTTTTTCTGATAAAATGGACAATTGATTGTGGTTCTACTTTGAAAATAAAAAAATAGATTTTAAAAACATCTCCAAATTGATCTAGCTTGATAAAATTAATACAGAGTGAAAATAACATGGCGAGTATACATTAAATGTCTTTTATGTTAAGGATATACGATAATGTCAACAATACACATTTATATAGGTAAATAACATTTAAAAAATAATATCATCTTAAAATAGAATCAAATGAACAAATTGTCTATATTTATCAATTTGTCTATCAAATTTGACTAATTTTTTTAAATAACTTATCAATTTATTTGGTTGAAATTATCACAATGGTCTTTGGTCATTAAAGTTAAAAAAATAGTAGAGTTGAATAATTAATTTTTTGGGTATATTTTTTACTATTTTTTTAAGATAAAAATTTATTGGAATTGTTAATATGAGTTGTGTAATCTATATGATGGAAATATCCCATAAATTTTTCAAAGTAGTGAATTTATTTGTGCATTTAAAAACTTATTTTTTAAAATGAAGATCACAAACTCTTCAAATATTTTTTTTTAAGTACATTAATTTAAAAACTCCTATAAAAACCATCTAATTTTAAATTTGGTTTTAAATTTCCTATCTTAAGACCACCTTATACTAATTAAATTTCCCACCTCAAGACCACCTTATACGATTATGGTAAGGCCTAGAGCTTTCATTAAAGTTATGGGTAGAACAATGTTTAGCATGCAGCATAGTCACGAGTTTGTGTTTGGAATTTTGATGTGACAAGGAAGAGATGCAAAACTTGAGGTTGAGAATTTGTCATATTAACATTATCAGCATATTATTAAATAGGGTGTACACATAATTTTAGCTATATTTAAACTATACCAAAATATGATGAACCAGCATGTCATACACATAAGTAAATGAGGGTGTATCATTATACTTATACAAATACATATACATATTGACATAACATCAATATTTTATATATAAGAAAGGTAATTTGATCAACTATACATTATTTTAAGATATTATATAAGTAATAAAAAGGTAAATTTTAATTTGAAGAAATTTTTATAATAAATTAAATTTTCCATAATTGAGTAGTTTGTTTGATATTGTTAATTTTAAATTTTGAATTATAATTTATTTTAAAATGGAAAATTTTACACATTTTTATTTTGTATTTAATAATAATTTATAACTTATAACTTATAATTCTAATTCCTTTGACTTTTATGAAAGTCATTTATATGTACCTTCTCTCATCCCTTTAACATTAGGATGAAATCTTTCTATCATTTAAGGTCTCGTGATCACACACAACCTTATATGCATAAATATATGTCCAGTATATATTTATCTATATATGATTTGCTTCTTCTTACTATACTCTTGTCAAAGTATCTACTTCATTTTAAGTATTATTAAAAACAACATTTTGTTAGGGTAGGAAAGTTAGTGCAATTTCTTATTATGTAATAAAGTGGTTATATACATTTGTCCAAAAAAGTTCATGTAGGCAAAGTCTTACGAAAACATTATTGTTTTTCAGCTCATAAAAAATATTATACAACAATTTGATTTACAACTAGGTTGTAATCTTAAAATTAAAGTTTTATTTTATTTTATTTGATTTCGTATGTTAAAGAAGTTTCCTATTTTATTTTTTTTATTCATATTTTGAACGAATAAAAATATCTTTTTAATTTTTAATGAATTATAACATCTTTCTGCACTTTGTTCACAAAACTATAAATAAAAATATTTATTATACTAATTAAATTGGTGTTTAAAAAAAAATTATACTCTTAAATCAAAAATTAAAAACATTATTCTAACCATTATACTAGGTATTATTAATTCATATATAGAGAGTGAGAGCAAATTTCCAATATAAGGAATCCAAAACTTGTTTGCTTAATTGATGTGCCTAAGTAATGATATATATGAATTTTATGAATTAAGAATGTTTATTTTCTTTGTTGGTTTGACCCACATAGTTTTGAATCTCATGGTTTACATAGAACAAGTTATCACCAATTGAGCTACCCTACTATGTAGCCATTGTTTAAATGTAGGAGTTGGTACGTACTTTTCAAATTTCAATAATTAAACTAAGCTGAAGAAAACGGTAGCTATGTGATGTTGTTATTAATATTTCCATAAAATTAGAGATAAAAAGTTCATCCTGCACATCAATTCACATCCAAAAAGATACAAATTTTAATATTAAATAAAAATAAAAATTATTAGTTTAAAAAATTTATTTTATTGTTTTTCAATTTTTATTCAGAATTATTTGTAAATATTAAGTTAGAGATAAAAAGTTCATCACACACATCAATTCATATTTAGAAAGGAAATAGCTTACACCTCCTCACATAGGTAAACATGGTCATTTTCATATATATAGTTAAAAAAAAAAAAATATTAATTGATTTTCAGTTAGTTCATCACACACATCAATTCATATTCACAAGGGAAATAGTTTATATTGGCTTACATATGTAAGCATTGTAATTTTCAAAAATATAATTGTAAAAGTTTTATTAATGGATCTTCAGTGTTTATTGAAAATTATTTGTTAATATTATGTTATTTACAATTGATAATATAAATCTTTCGATTAAGGAGATGGGAATAGACGTACAAAGTGGCAATAATTATTAAGTTTGTTGTGTGGCATTTAATGCACAACAATTGTATATCTGATCGTTGGATCCCACACAACAATTGTACTCGCTTAGATCCAACGATGCGTATATACAGTCGTTGCGCATTAACTGTCATGCAACACGTCGCTTAATTGTTGTTGGTACAAGTGCTCCCCAATGGAGTGTTTTACAAGATTAATAGGATTGGGGGACAAGCCTGCTATCCCATAGTAGTGAATGCATTGAATATAAGGAGTGACGTAGTTGCTCCCCTACAGTTTTAACACATGTGATTATTGATGTTGTTGGACCATTTGTTTTGTGAGGTAGGGGTGCCTTGATGTAAAAGCACCCGTCTACAAAACTTAAGAAAATGGAAAAATTTGAGCCATCTGCAATAGGAGGCCTGGGTCAGGGAAGCGTATTATGTTGAGGTGATTGACAATAACATTTTACAGCTAGCTCTGAGCTCTCTCCTCGAGTTTATGGGGATTGGTGGGAGGAGTTATTTCCCCAGCTCCATAAATAAGTCGTTGGGTGAGAGTCACCGTGATAATCAAACACACTATGGGTTATCGTAAGGCGACAGCTCGAGGCAGTGGCATCTCTAATGCAGGCTTTAGTTTCTCGAGCACATCTTGCTTATCCTCTATGGCAAACTTTTCAGCCCTCCTCCTCCTGCCTTTGTGCTTGCTGTCAAGAATTGTCTGTTGGTTCAAGGTAATTCACAACATTTTACAACTGTCTTTTTATTTTTGTGTTGTATGTCTGAGTCGCGGTGTGGGCTTGAGGGGATTATTTCTTAGTCCTGGTTGTACCTATTTCATTCTAATTTGACTCGAGGTTCTACACTCCCATCTTATGACAAGCCCTTCCCTCTATAAAATCCTAAATTTTTTAGCAAACAGGGTGGGGGTGACTGCAGCCCCTAGGGACGCAACCGAGCCCAACAACACGCTCAAGGGCAGCAACCAACTATCACTCAATTATTCCCCTTGAAACTAGGAATGAAATTCGTCACTTGGAATACATTGTAGCCATAGAGAGGCAATCTTTTTTGGATTCAGAAATCCCAGAGGATATCTCCACTTTGTTTCTTAACCATGGCCAAACTAGGAGCAAACAAAAACAATATTTTCATGCCTTGTCTTTGTACTGGAAAATGAAGACCCTACTCGGCGAGGTTCTGAAAGATAAGCAAGAAGAAAGGTATAACATTTTCGCTAGCCTATAAGATGTCAAAAGAGTCCAACAAAAATAGTGGGTTTAGTTAGAAAGAATGGATGTATGGTTGGGCCATATTGAGTGTCACGTTCATTGTGATCTTGCTCCTCTGGCTCTTCTAGGATTGTAACAACCTTTCCATGTAAATAAAATAAGACCAAAGGGAATCATGCACTTATTCCAAGCTGGATGTTAGGAAAAACATAGTGATGGGTATCATCGGTGACTAATAAATGACTATGGAAATTGGCAAAGGCAAAGTGACAAAAATTGGCATTTTATTTATGAAATAAAATAAAAAATAGGAAAAAACATAGTTACCGATCAAATGAGAAAATTACCTAGTACCCTTTTTTTTGAGGTAGCAAAACATCACTCAATTTTGAAAAACGGTGATTCATAATATGCACCATTTTTTTAGCATATTTTTGACACTTTAAATTTTTTTTATGTATCAAGTATGAACATTTTTTTTTAAATGTTAGTGATTTTTATGTTGATTTTGAAAAGCGTTGATGGAACATCAACACAATTTTTTAGAGGGCTTATTTTTTACATTTCAAATTTTTTTTATGTATCCAAGTATGAACATTTGATTTTCATCTTGATTTTGAAAAGTGTTGATGAGCATGAACCATTTTTGTGTAGAGAACTTATTTTTTACACTTTAATGTATTAAGTGTGGATAATTTTTTTAAAAATTTTAGTAATTTTCAAGATGGTAAAAAAAGAAGAGACAAAAACCAAAATTAACTTGTTAAAAAAAATTTACAAAAATAAATAAATGATTAAATTATATATATATATATAATTAAGAAAAAAAAATCTAAACCTTTTTTAGGTTAAAAATTAATTAAAAATGAAAACCTAGTTAAAAATAATAATTTAAATAATTACCAAACAAATATAAATAAAATAAAAAGTTACAACAATTAAAACTGAAAATATATAAAATTAAAAAAATATTTTTGCTGCAACATATTTTTAATGTTTCTAAATAACTCCTTATCTTTTTTTTTTTCCACTGGAAAAATCAGTAACTTTCATTATAGTTGAAAATTACATAAGCAGATGCCCATGGCATTACTGTATCGGTCATATAAAATTCACCCCGCAGAGTGTTGTTCAGTGCAGTATATAAACTTATGTTCTGGCATTTCAGCCCATCTTTATTACAAAAAGGATTCTGTTTTAAAAACATATCGTCAATGTTCCTATTATTTCAAAGCATATCTCCATTTCTGTCAGCTGATGGGATTGTTGTCCCATTGATGCCTTTGGTCTATGTATGGCCTGTGATAAAATTGGTGCTCCTCTGTTCTGTTCTGCTCCACTATTGTCCGAACACCTCTGGGGAGAGTCAAGGCCTCTTTGGATAGTTTGTCAGCCTCGGTATTGTGTTCTCTGTATATATGAATACAAGAGAAATGTTCAAATGCTGCCTTGAGAATGAGTGTATCATGCAATAAATTGCTGAGTGTGTGTGAATGACAAGTGGTGACATTGTTAATCCAGTTAACCACCACCATTGAATCCCCGTATATGTTGATCTTTGTGTGCTGTTGAGATAATGCAAATTGTAGTAGATTATGTAGAGCAGACAACTCGGCGAAGTTATTTGATCCAATTCCAAAACCCAATTTTGCCAGGTATCGATGCTGCTCGTTAGTGTGCAGGACAAATCCCCCTCCACACCCTGCTTGGCTTGCGGCCCCGTCGAAAAAGGCCCACGGGGTGGCTCTGTCGATATCAGGCATAGGGTGAATGGATCTGGATCTGGGAGGAGGCGGATCAGGGAGCTCCTGGTATGCCGCGGAGATAGTAATTTCAATCCGGTTCCATATAATCGGTCGATCCTCGAAAATAGCCCGATTCCGAGCAAGCCAGATATGCCAAATGGCCACAGGGGGAAGATTGAGAAGTTTAGAGCCCGCGTGACTATGAGACCAGGTGTCCCATGCGTTCTGAAGATCAATTCCCGTCCATTGGCCCGCTATGCCCAAATGAGAGCAGATATTTCCCCATAGCATTTGAATAGCAGGGCAGTGTAGGAAAATGTGATTGGTAAATTCAGATTCATTCTTACAGAAAGAACACCAGGAAGGACCGAATATGGCTCTGTGGGTGAGGTGGTCTCCAGTGGGTACAATACCGCTGAGAGCGCACCAGAAGAAGAGTTTGGTTCGGGGCGGAGCCTTGAGCTTCCAGATTGAATGCCACCACGAGTGTATCTGCTCAGGTGCTTTGTGTGCAATGATGGCAATGTATCCATTTTTTGGGGCATACATACCATGATCCGCGCTGCTCCAAACAAGTTCATCCGGCCCTTGCTTGATGCGGATGTGGGATTCAGATAAAGCCATGATATATTGTTCCCATTCCTGATGCCATTGTGGGGGGAGATCCAGATGCTGGGCAGTCTTCCAAGCTTGTGAGAAGATGTCCGTGCGTCGCTGATCAGCAATCTGAGCGAAATGTCTAATATCCCGAGATTGAAGATGAGTGATAAGCTCCTGGTTTAGAATGTGTCTACCCCCACTGTTGATCCAAGGGTCCAATCCAATCCTGCCCGTCAGCCCATTGTTTATTCGCCAAGCTAGATTGTCCCGGATGAGTGGAAGGGAATCGATCAAAGCCTTCCAGACTGTTGAGCATCCCTTGGTGGTCCAGGATGGTAAGCGGGCCCAGTCCAAAATATTGAGAGGCCATATGTATTTGTGGAAGGTTACCTGTGTCCACAGATTTTGTCTAGTGAGCAATGTCCATGCCATCTTGGCTGCCAGCGCCTTGGCGAATTCCGGGAGGTCTTTGAGACCCCAACCGCCCCATTTTTTGGGCAGGGATATTTTCTTCCAGCTGATCCAAGCAAAAATTCTTTTCTCCTGATTCCCGTTCCAGAGATATCGATTGCACAGCTGCTGTAACCTTCCCAAGATATTCCTTGGAATCCAGGCTAGTGCCATCCAGAAGACTGGAGTGGCCTCTAACACAGATTTGATGAGGACCAATCTGCCAGCCCTAGAAAGGTATCTGAAGCTCCATCCCATGAGTCTTTTTTCCAATTTGGCCACCAACCAGACCCAATCAGCTATCCTTTGACAGGTTGGCTTCAGGTTAAAACCCAAGTATTTGAGGCCCCTATCCAGAGGATGGACCGAGAATGGGAAAGCCCGAAGAGCAGTCCGGGTCTCCTGTACAGTTGTGCGGGAGCATGTAATGGTAGATTTCATCTGATTGGGCTGCATTCCAGTAGCATCAGAAAATAGTTGCAGGATCTTTGAGAAGGACCGGGTGTCCCTTATACTGCCATTTAGTAGAATAAGGACATCGTCCACAAACAGTAAATGAGTGAGATAGCAGAGGTCAGTGATGCCAAGCCCCCCAATGTCTCCATCCCTCTTTGCAGCTTCCATGAGGCGACTGAGACCTTCCATGACCAAGAGGAAGAGAAGGGGAGATAGTGGGCAACCCTGTCTCAAACCCCTTTCAGAGTGGAAGAATGTGGATGCCGAGCCATTGATGAGAATACTGAAGGAAGGAGAGGTGATGCAAGCCATGATCCAAGATATGAAGGCATGAGGAAACCCCAGATGAATGAGAATCATTTTAATATAGAGCCAGCTAACTCGATTGAAGGCTTTTGAAAGGTCAATTTTGAGGAGGATGGCTTTAAGATTCTTTGACCAGATGGAGTGAAGGGCTTCTTGTGCAAGGCCAATGGCCTCATGGATCTGCCTGGATTCAAGAAATGCAAATTGTTGAGGGGCGATGGATCTGGAGAGGATGGATCTAAGACGGTTGGCAATGGTCTTAGATATGATTTTATAGAGGCAATTACACAATGAGATGGACCTGTAATCCTCAAAAGATGACGGGGAGTCGGATTTTGGGATGAGAGAAAGGAATGTGGAATTTATAGCATGATATATGGAACCTGTAGTCCTACTCTCCTCCACCACCTTCAGCAAATCCTGCCCCAAAATATCGAAGAAGGCTAAGTAGAATTCGATGGTCCATCCATCTGGGCCAGGGCTTTTATCTTTCTTGAACCATTTCAGCACGCCTTCAAGTTCCTCAGCCGTGACAGGTTCAATTAATGTCTCCACATCATCTTCCTCCACGAATCTCGGGAAGTGGTTTGCCACATTGATGATGTCCAGTAGATTGGATTCCCAAGGGCTCTTGTATAGATTCCTGAAGTGGGCGGTACCCAAGTGGGCGAGCTTGTTAAAATTGTCTGCAATGTCACCATCCGGGGAGGGGAGCTTCCAGATTGTATTAGATACTTTCCTGCTCTTTGCAAAGTTATGAAAGAACTTTGTATTATCATCCCCGGCTTGTATCCATAAAGCTCTGCTCCTTAATCTGATGGATTCCTCTCTTTCTTTGAGGATCTTGACTTTTTGATTTTCTAGATCAATTAGCCTGCATTTGTCAGCAGCAGAGATGAATCCCAACCCACGGTCATCAGAGAGAGAGCTTAGATCAGCTTCGATTTGGGCAAGTATCGCTGTTTCCCGTTCCAATTTGCCCTTTGCCCACTGAATGGAAATGTGCTTGATTTCTGAAAGGTTTCTGCAGAAACATCTGGCAAAAGATTCATTACCGCTGATAGGATGAGCCAACCAGTAATCTTTGACCAGCTTTATATAAGAAGGATCCTTCAGCCAGATGTGGTTAAATTTGAAGGGTGCCTTGGGTTTTTTGGAGGGACCTTGAATCTCCAGGTATATAGGATTATGATCCGATAGCCCCCCTGAGCCAACCCATTGTCTGTAAAGATGCAGATGCTGAATGAAGGTCCCCTTAAGGAGAAATCTATCAAGTCTGCGAGCGAGAGCAGCTTCCCCAACTCGTCGATTCCTCCAGGTAGGTAGAAGACGCTGCATTGGAATATCTATGAAGTTCGATTGCTCCAACAGGTTGGACATGAAATCTGTGATGGGATCAATTTGAGCATCCGAGCCCCAAGACTCCCTGAATCCCAGTGAGAAGTTGAGGTCTCCTCCGATAATTACATTGTCTTCATTCAGAAGAGAGAAGTGAAAGATGTGCTGCCAGAACACTTCTCTCTGGGCACAGGGGGCATACACATTTACAATTCTAAGATCCATACCAAGATCAGCGGAGAAAACGTCCACTCCAATGAAACCTGCCCCTCCCCAGGTCGAAATCAGTTTGATGGAGCGGGGATTGAACCCAATGGCAAGACCCCCTGATCGACCAACAACGTCATTTGCATAAAAGCTCCATCCAGGGATCAAGGATTGCATGGCGCTAGTGATCTGTTCGGCAGAGCAGAGTGTCTCCTGGAGCATGATAATGTCAATAGGCTCAGTTTCAACGAGCCTCTTCATGGCTAGTTTCTTGGAGGAACTAGCCAGTCCTCTGCAATTAAAAGATAGGCTCTTCATGGGGAAACACCTCTCGGGGTGTGTCCCGCTCTAAGGACCCCGTCTATGGTCGATTGCCTGCCAGAGACCACTTCTGCCCCTGCTTGTTTTATGGCTTTCGAAAGATGGGATTTTCTCCCTCTGGTGTTCAAAACACCACCTTCAGGAATGACAATGCCCAGCCCAGAATGTTTGGCAGGAATCTCTTTGGCTGGGTTCCTTGATCTAAGAAAATATGGGTGAGGAGGGGAAGGCGGGCGCAGGTGGGAACAATCCACAGGGGAAGTAGTGGAGATGATGGGACCGGTGTTGCATACGAGAGGAGATGATGTTAATGGGCAATGAATCATGGAGGATTGTGGGGAGGAAACAGTAACATGATTTCTATCAGGCGAAGAAGGAAGTTGAGAGGAAAGAGGTGCTGATATCCTTCCCGCATCTACCACTGAGCAAGCCCTGGTAATGTGGGGCGATGGCCGCCGGAGTCCAGGATCTATCATAGGGGTTGTAGCCGCCGGGGGTGGGCCCGCATAGGGAGGGCGAGAAGTGTTGGGAGATGCAGTCCTAGTAGAAGGCGGGGTACTCTTCAGAGAGTCATCAGCTTTCTTGATGAGAGGGCAGTCCATTGCAAGGTGGCCGACTTTATGGCAACGTCTGCAACGGAATGGGACTCCTTCATAGTCCAATAGCTGCACTCTGATACACCTTCCCCACTGGAGCGTGATCTGCTCCTCGAGTCCATCTCGGGTGTCCAGATGCACCAAAATCCGTGCCAGTGTTCGACTTCCTGTTTCCACAAATGAGCGATCATAGTCCAAATAAGTCCCCAGGGCATTGCCGATTTTAATGAATACTTCTTCAGCCCAGAATGGCAACGGAAGGCCTGGGAGGCGAACCCAAATTGGCCCTGCACCGAGCTGCTCCTTCTCAGGGTCGAATAGGGGGTTCCAGCGTTTGAGGAGGACCGAGGCCCTTTCAATATTCCAATATCGGCCCAATACCAAATTTGTCTGACTCTCCTTGGAAAATTTGAGGGAGAACCATCCTCTAGGGAGGACGTGAACCTCCGGAAGGTCAGAAAGCACACCGCCCCAGATCTCCTTTACCCAAATATTGAGCCTCTGTCGCGTGTATGATCTCCCCCTGACATGCCCAACTAATACAGTGTTTGTAATGTCCAGATATTCTCCGAGCGGCTTCGATTCGTCGAATTTGATAGAGATGTCTTTGATAGTCGATCGAACACACTTTGCCTTCTTTTTTCCAGAACGGGGGGCCGACCGATGATCCACAAGCGGATTTGTAATGCCATCCCGAGAGGGGGGACTGGGGGGATGAATATCGACTGCGGGAGATCCAAAACAACCAGAGGTTCGAACTTCTGAGGCGGAAGAATGAGAGACAGGGGGATCAGCCGGCTCAGGGAGGGGCCCTGAAAGGAGGGGCGAAGCCAACGGATCGAAAGCGGGTGAGGGCGGAGAATGCGGGGCCGAGGATCGCAGAGAGCCCGACATGTGCGGAGGGGCTTCGAAGGGCTGAGGATCAATGGGATAAGCTCCTGCGGGGGATGTGGTGAGATGTACATCGAGCGAGGCGGAGGAGGGATGAGGAGTGGGCGCAGGAACAGTCGAGGGTGAGGAAGGCGAGATCCGAGATTGAGAGGTAAATCGGGGGTTCCCAAAAATAGTCACGTTCGGCGAGGGATCCGCCGAGTAATCCACCGCATCGAGCTCAAAGTCATCCATAACGGTTTCCATTGGTGGCGATCGAAAGAGACAGGCGTCAATATCGATGAGGAACTGCAGCTGAAGGTTCTCAGGGACGTGACCGCAACGGTTAACCAAGACGAGGTAACGTGCGAACCTTAGCTTCTACGAACTGCAAAAAGAAAACCTAGCCCAGACCTTTGCGCGAGCGAACCACCGCCACGTTGCTGGTCTCGTCCACTGAACAGTCACCACTGCCACTTGGTTTCCGTCCACTGGATTGTTATACCACTACCGCTTAATTGGTCTCTGTCGTTCGGTCCCCGCCAACAACTATACCACTACCACACTGATGTCTCCATGTTCCGATATATTAGTCACACGAACAGACCTCCGTTCTTCTCCTGAACTGTCGCGGGTCTCACCCTGGCATCGTCCCGTCGAATACTGCTGCTTCGACCGACTGGTTATTCCGCTTCGTCCATCGAACTCATTTGCTGCCCGCTATATGTATAACAGTGCGACTGTCTTACGCTGTCACCTTCCAACCGATCTTACTGTCAGTTCCTTTAACCGGCGTATCAGTCTGCCCACTTATTACCCCAATTAATCGGTCCACCCGTCGACAATCTCCACGACTGTGCGCGGCTATACTTCGACCTCGTCCTCCGACTGTTCACTGTTTACTAACTGTTGTATCAATCGGTCACCCGCCGGTTCTCTTTACGAATGTACGCCTCTGCGCCTTCCTTAAACCGACCTCGCTCCCCGACTGTCTGTCAAATAATCATGCACCCGAATTCCGATCTCCGTCACCGGATCTTCAAGAATGATCGCCACGGTCCCGATCTATCCGCTGTGCTCTCGATCCTTTGCCGAGTCGTTTCACCACGACTGAACCCAGATATGTGAAAACATTATGCGCAGAGATCTGCGCTCATCTTGCGCAGAGACCATGTCTTCCAGAAACTTAAATTTTCAATCGGGAAAACCAACTAAATATTTTTCTGATACCATCTGTGAATTGCGCGAGCATTCACAGCTTCACGGCTTCTTTACAACAGGCCCGCGGCCTTAATTTTCAACTGCCAATCACACAGGTCCATGTCCTTCGTCGTTCTACCTGTGCTTTACGCGTGCCAACAGCGCTATCCTCCAACCGGTGTACAGTTCGTTTGACTGCCTTAACTGTCGGATCCGCAGTCTTTCTCCAGCCGGCTCTCATCCAATCGGATCTCGCTCTGGACACCTGGCGCACTCCTGCTCTCTTTGTCTAACCCGCATCCACGGCCAATGTTAATTATTCGTTACACAGGCCACGCCTTCGCGTCGTTCCACCTGTGCACTACCAGCACTATCACCCGATAGACAGTTCTGTTTGACTGTCCGAACAGTCATCCGCCGCGGTCGACTTTTTAATTATATGTGTGCTTGTTTAAGTTTATATTCAATGCAGGTAGTGAAGGTGGAGCAATAATGAAAGCCCTAAATATATTTTTGTTAGATAGACATGGGGTGTTATAGCAAAGATAGAGGCAATGGCGTAGAGGGTGAGTTACCTTTTTTCATAAGATAATCTATTTCATTATTTGTTTAATATTTCACAAAATAAATTTCATTATTGGTTAAATATATCTGGTGATGCATTTTCTCATTCATTTAATATTTCTTGGGAAATTTTAGTTGTCTTTTGTGTTTTTGTTTAACATTACTCATAACATATTCATAAAAAAATTTGGTCTTAATTTAATATTTTTTGGCTTCGCTTTTGGTCGGCTCAATAGGTGGAGAAATTAACCCAGGTTATGACAACTCATTTTGTGGGTTTAGGGATGACGTAGATTCCACAATGTAATGGGTGAAGGAAACTACTCTATTGTTGGTTTAATATTTCTTGTGAAATTTTATTTGTCTTTTGTGTTTTGTTTAACATTACTCATAAGATATTTCATACAATTTTTTTATGTTAATTTAATATTTTTTGTGTTTTTTCTTTTATTATGTCTTTTTGGATTCAATGTGTGCAAAAATTTAATTTGTCCCTACAACCCATTTTGTGAGTTTAATTCCGAATGTGTAGCAGGGAAAGATGATGAAGGTATGTATTGAGGAATTTTCTTGTTCACTTCAACATAATTATATCATTCCGTACTCATTTTAATTTTACCTATTTGGTTTTTTAATTACATATATGCTTGTATAAATTTAAATTCAATGCAGTTAGGGAAGGTGGAGCAATAATGAAACCTCTAAATATCTTTGTGTGAGACAGACATGTGGGGAATTATAGCGAAGGTAGAGGCGATGGCATAGAGGGTGAGTTACTTTTTTCTTATAAGATAATGTATTTCATTATTTGTTTAATATTTCACAAAATAAATTTTATTATTGGTTAAATATTTCAAATGATACATTTTATTGTGAATAATAATGTCTTTCAGATTAATTGCATCATTAGGTGGAGAAATTAAACCAGGTTGTGGCAACTCATTTTGTGGGTTTAGGGATGACGCAGATTCTACAATGTATTGGGTGAAGTAAAATGCTCTATTATTGGTTAGATATTTCTTATGAAATTTTAGTTGTCTTTTGCGTTTTTGTTTAACATTATTCATAAGATATTTCATAGAATTTTTTGGTCTTAATTTAATATTTTTTGCCTTGGCTTTTGTTTGGCTCGATGGGTGGAGAAATAAATTAAGCTAGGTTCTTTAGGGATGATGCATATTCCACAATGTAATAGGTGAATGCGGAGCAGAAGGTACACATGGTTTAATGTATTCATTTAAAGTAGAAACATATTATATTATTTGTATTTATTTATCAATTGAATTCAACAAAATGTAAGTAAAGGATGGAAGTAGTGTTCATGAAACTCTAGAAATATACTCATATATTATATTTTGTCATTTATTTATCAATTGAAATAAATGGAATGTAGGTAAAGGATGGTGGAGTAGCACTATTGACATATACTCATGTGAAGGCTATGCAAGATAATGTTAGCATATGGAATGGTATAGGTAGATAGTAAGTTCTACCATTATCAATAATAGTGCATGTTGTGGGTTTAGAATTGGTGTAGGTTCCACATGTGCAATGGGCTAGGAGAAAATTGTGGAGTAGGAGGTATGTTGATTCCATATCGGTTGAACATAAGTCATTTGTTGTATGCCATTATATCATGTGTTGTACAAAGATATGGTTAGTTCTTTTTTTTGGTGCAAAATAGATGCACACTCTTATGAAATGCTTGTTTCAATTATAATGATGCTCCTCCCTCCTTAACTATTTGAGGTTTGCGATTATTGGCTTTTGCATAAAATATACTTAGTTTTGCATAAGATATTTTTTTTTACTGATCAAGATTTCTTATTACATATCTGAATACCTTTTCAATGTTTTTCATGATATTTTTTGTCTTTTATGGTTTTTTGATTAAATTCTAATTTAATATTGAGTGCAACACAATGCAGGGAAAGCAACATGAAGGATATCTAATGAACTTTAGAAATATATATGAGAAACATTGCATTATAATGAAGGGTTAGAGGCAAACGTGAGTTCTCTTTTGTTGTAAAATCCATGTGATCTTGTGATGAAATCCTCTTGATGTTGGTCTTTGTTTCATATTTCTCATAAGATATTTGATGTGTATTTAATATTTCACATAAGATTTGATGGTCTATATTTAATATCTTACCATTTTTTTGATATGCAGGATGTCCTTGATTAGTCATAGACGCTTTCTGGGCATATAGAGGAGAGTTCCCCATTCTTTGTTATTATTATATTAATTATTGATTTCTTTTATTTTTTATTTTTAGATTTGTATATTTACTATTTTTCTTTTTCTTTTATTGCATTGGTTGTTTTTTTTTTTTTTTGCTATTTCTTTTGTGTTTTTTATTTTCTTATAGCTATGGTTATTATTTTTTATCTTTTATTATTTTGCTTTTAATACCATGGCCATGCTAATTTGTGGTTTGATGTTTTACTTTTCGTGTTTGTTTTCTCTTGTATATTTCTTACCTTTGTTTATGCCTTCTTGTTTTTAATTCAATGGGTGGGGAAAGTAAGGCAGGTCGATGTAGATTCCATGGATGTAATTGATGAAGGTGAAGGAGGTATGTATGAGGGAATTTACGTGTTTGCTGCTACATAATTTTATGATTCCATGTTTAAATTGGACTCTTTTCTTTGCTTCTTATATCACGTGTGTTCATGTAAATTTATAGATAACGTGTAATGCGAGTAAATGATGGTAATTGAAATTTATAGGGAAGAAGAACTTGCCTGTAATTGAGTATATTTTGTAGATATGGATGAACCAAAACAAAATTTTGAATCCTATTTATGACCATACTAGTTTCCATCTATAGTTAGGAAGGGGAAAAGGCACTTTGTGCCACTGGCAGGCGTACGTTTCTCACTTCTATATTTCAATCTCAACAATTTTATTAAAACATGACACATTTTTCCTGTCACTTTCATAATATCTACAACTTTGTGTTTGTTTGTTGCATGTTAGTTAGATTCTAGCTCCCGAGTATAGTTCCTTGTTTCAAACATCATGTCTCTATATTGGATGAAGGAGCCAAAAGCATCATGGATTTCGTTCATCTCTCATGATAGCATATTTAGCAAGAACTTACCATAGTAAGGCAATATAATGAGTTGAAATAATTTGGTCTCCTTGCCTCTAATTGAGTAGATTTTGTAGATATGGATGAACCAAAACAAAATTTTGAATCCTATTTATGACCATACTAGTTTCCATCTACAGTTAGGAAGGGGAAAAGGCACTTTGTGTCACTGGCGGGCATACATTTCTCACTTCTATATTTCAATCTCAACAATTTTATTAAAACATGACACATTTTTCCTGTCAGCTCCATAATATCTACAACTTTGTGTTTGTTTGTTGCATGTTAGTTACATTCTAGCTCCTGAGTATAGTTCCTTGTTTCAAACATCATGTCTCTCTGTTGGATGAAGGAGCCAAAAGCATCATGGATTTCGTTCATCTCTCATCATATCATATTTGGCAAGAACTTACCATAGTAAGGCAATATAATGAGTTGAAATAATTTGGTCTCCTTGCCTCTAATTGAGTAGATTTTGTAGATATGGATGAACCAAAACAAAATTTTGAATCCTATTTATGACCATACTAGTTTCCATCTACAGTTAGGAAGGGGAAAAGGCACTTTGTGCCACAGGCGGGCGTACATTTCTCACTTCTATATTTCAATCTCAACAATTTTATTAAAACATGACACATTTTTCCTGTCAGCTCCATAATATCTACAATTTTGTGTTTGTTTGTTGCATGTTAGTTAGATTATAGCTCCCGAGTATAGTTCCTTGTTTCAAACATTGTGTCTCTATGTTGAATGAAGGAGCCAAAAGCATCATTCTGTTCATCTCTCATGATAGCATATTTGGCAAGAACTTACCATAGTAAGGCAATATAATGAGTTGAAATAATTTGGTCTCCTGGAAGGCTAGGAAAGACTCTAACCTTTGTATGTGTAGGGTTTGGAGTGGGGTTTGGCCTTCAACCTCACTCTAGCGATTCCCTTCTCGCCTCATCCTAGAAGCATCTTTTTGCCATTCTTTAATCATATTCTGTTGGTCCTTAATTTGCACACTAACCTACCTTGCAACCAAGCTTCAAACCTCATCCCACATACATCTTTTTTCCATTTCTTGAAACAACTTTAGTTGGGCTTTAGTTTGCACAAAAACTCATCTTTGTTGGTTTGAGGTGGAGGTCTTGTTACAATAAAGTCTCACATTTCTCAAGATAAAGTTTTAAAGCTTTAAGTGACAGATTTTATGTAATTAAGAGGGAGGCACTATCATCTCACCAACACTCTTCTCACTTTTGACTGGCTTTCCTCTGGCTTAAGGGGGATCTTCCTAAGAAACAATTGCTAGGGTTTTTATGGCTTTAAAAGTATTTCTAGATTTGAGTCCAAAGGTTCCAATGGCTGATTGGAAGGCTTAGGTCAAGCAAGATAATCTTGAGAAATTCCCCAAACACACACAATCAAGAATATGCAATGTCCAATAAAACAATTTAAAGGGTTTTTAAAATGGAAAAAGTTCTTAGCATGCCAATATGTTTTTGTGGCATATGGAGTTACTTGATCAACACACTCGAAGCAATATTGTGACATATAAAGTTACATGATTAACAAACCTGAAGCAAAATTGGAACAGATTTAGGTTCAAAGACTAGGGTAGACATGTGCTTAGAGGTTTGACCTAGGCACCCTACAATCTTCAACGATAAATAAAAGAGAGGGAGCTTTCACATGTGACACATGGAGTTACATGATCAACAAACCTGAAGCATAATTGGAACAACAAAATAAAAGAGAGGGAGCTTTCACATGTGACATATGGAGTTACATGACCAACAAACCTGAAGCATAATTGGAACAACAAAATTGGAACAGATTTAGGTTCAAAGACTAAAGCGTGATTGGAACAACAAAATTGGAACAAATTAGGTTCAAAGACTAGGGGAGACATGTGCTTAGAGGTTTGACCTAGGCATCCTACAATCTTCAACAGTAAATAAAAGAGAGGGAGCTTTCACATAGGTAACCTCGAAAGAACTTGATGAAAATTTTGTTCAAGGAAGATAATGAGATAAAAATATCATCAACTATGATAACTTTGGTGACTACCTAATAATCATTATTCATTAAATTAAACAAGATAAAAAAAAGGATAATTTACTCAATTTAGCATGCATCCATCAAACTTCACCAACAATTGTACATGAAAAGAGAACTATTGATTATTACTCACTAACTTAAACAAAATAAAACAAAGGGTAATTTACTAAATTTAGCATGCATCCATCAAACTTGACCAACAATTGTACATGAAAAGAGAACTATCCACATCAACAAGGCCTATCCAAGTGGTTTCTCAACTCATCTCATCTAGGCCTCCAAGTGGTTGCTCAACGCAACTCATCCATGCATTCCCAATTATGGGAATTGGAGATTTGTTATGGCCTCTCCAAGTGGTTGCTCAACTCATCTCATTCAGGCCTCCAAGTGGTTGCTCAACTCAACTCATCCATGCATAGCCAATTATGGGAATTGGAGATTTGATAAGGGATTTGTCTCCTAATCCATCGATGAGAAAATGAGAGGAAGTGCATCTCTGTTTATAATTTTATAGCGGAAATGTTCAACTTCCTTTACATTAAAATATTAATTTATTAAGCCTAAATAGTCAATGGAGGAGTTAAAGGCCCTTTTCTATAGTTAATTAATATATATGATACAAAAGAAGGGCTTCTCAAGACACTTGACTTTAGGGGAAAAAGCCCTCAAGTGACCACTCTTCACAATTGAGGGTTATAAGGGGCCTTATCATTTAGTGTCCATCTCCCGAAAGCCCCTTCCAAGTGGCAATGTCTAGGCTCTAAAGGCCCTTCTGAAAGATGGTCCATCCTTGTTGGATTCCAATTGAAGACATGTCCTAAAGTCATAGCAAAAAACCCTTCAGAAGGGTTGCTTCTCAAAATAGGTTGCCCTTCAAAGATTGCTCAAGGGCTTGTCAACTTCTCCAACCGAGCATGCGACAACTGAATTATTTCTTAACATTGGGAAGATGATGTTTTACTCAAATAGTTTGGGACATACATCGTTTCCTTTCAAGCATTAAATCATGGTCTCCATATCTTAAGGTTGAATAAGGATAATCTCTAGTGTCGCTTTCTACTTATGATTACTTTTACACATGCCCTATAATGTAACTCAAATGCAAGCCAAATTTGAATGAGGAAATGAAACATTAGAGTATACCATAATATTATATTCCAAGCTCTCTCTATCCATGCATGTGTTGGTCCTTTCAAGACTTGTTTCTCCATGAATTTCTCTATTAGGGATTTTCCATTCATGATGTGATTTCTTCCATTTCCATCTCGTCGCCCTATACTACTCTCACCTTTTCCTTTTTTGGTTGTGATGATTTTCTTCAAGTTTTTCTTCTTCCTAACATCTTCCTTTATACCCCACCTAATAAGAGGCCACAATTTATGTTCTGAAGCTCCCATTGTATGCAAGATTTTTTGGATTCTTCTCTTTTTCCCTTTACTAATGTTAGTAATAAGCTCCATTCCTTGAACACGCTAGAATTGATGTTTTCCATGACATTTTCCCTTCTACTTCTACATTTTATGCTACATAATTATATAATGTGTGTTATTTTAATTTTTTATAGGAAGCTAAATATATAATCTATGTTTTTTTATTATTGGATATAATAAGTTTAAAGGTAATGTAGGTAAGACAAGGTGGAGGAGCATTGCTGAATATCTTAGTGTAAGAGAGCCAAAGGGGAGTTTAAAGTAGAACAACCCAGTTGAGCCAAAGTCCATAGGTACAATAGGCGTAAGCGAAGGTTAAGAATAAAGTATGTATGGTTAATTATCTCATTTTACGCTACATAATTATGTAATCGGTGTTTGAGGTAACACAGGTAAAGGAAGGTTGAGGACTTTTGAAAATAAGGTATGTATGGTTAATTTATCTCATTTTATGCTACATAATTATATAATGTGTGTTTGAGGTAATGCAGGTAAATGAAGGTTGAGGACTTTTGAAACTCTTGAAATATCAGTGTGAACATCATGGGCCAATTAGTAGAGGCATAGGCAAATTGGTAAGTTTTTATTTGGTGTAACACCATGCACGTTTTTTTATTTCAAATAGAAGGTTCTCCTCCCTTAGCTATTAACGGTTTTATATTTTGGTCTTTGAATAAAATATGCTTAATTTTGGCCTTTGTTTAAAATTTCCCTTTATGATATCAATTTAATATCTCCCATCTTATTTATATTTTGGTCTTTGAATAAAATATACTTAATTTTGGTCTTTATTTAAAATTTCCCTTAATGGTATCAATTTAATGTCTCCCATCTTATAAGATATTTTGTCACAAATTTTGTTGTATTTAATATTTCTCATAATATTATCTAGTCTTTATTTAATACCTATCTATTTTTTGGTTTGCAAGGTGTGCTTGGATGCCGATGGATGCCTTTTGGGGTTGTAGAGTAGAGTTTGTCTCTTGTTTGTCTATTTATATTTTCCTTTTGTTATTTGTATTGCTGGTTATATTTGTTGTTGTTGTTGTTGTTTTTCTCTCTCTTTTTGTTCTTGCGACTTATATCTTTGCATTTGTGAGCATGGCCATGCTAATTTGTGATTTATTTTGTTTCATATTTGTGATTTAGTATTTTGTTTTCTTCATTTGATCTATTTTTATTTTGCTCATTTTCTTTGGGTTCAATGTGTGGGCAAATTAAGGATTTACGGATAAGGTGGATTCCACAAGTGTAGTAGGCAAAAGTGGTAGGTATGGAGGAGTTTAATCATTTATGGGCAAAGGTGCAAAAGGTATGCATGAGATAATTTACATGTTCGCTACTACATAATTATATGGTTTCGTGCTTATTTTAATTTAACTCATTTGTTGTTTCATCATCATATTATATGTGTTTTTAGATATTTTTGTTTGTCATAAATTTTTTTGGTCTCTATTTAATATTTTCTTATTTAGCTTTTGTTGGGTTTAATAGGTGGAGAAATAAAGGGTGCAAATTCCATAAGTGCATTTAGTGAAGGGGAAGAAGGTATGTATTGTTCTTTGTGTATTTGAGTAAATTAGATGCATTTTATAGTATTTGGAATTTTTTTATTTATTGAGTACAATGCAAATGTAGGTAAAATGTGGAGGAGCATTGATGAAAGTTTGTAATTATTTTTATGTAAGAGACTTGTATTAGTGTAGGGCAGTCCAAAGACAAAGGGTGAATTCTCTTTTAGTTCCAATATAGATATTTTCTTGTTTTCATAAATGGTTCTCGTTCCTCCTCCTCTATTTAGGGTTTATGATTATTAGCCATTACATAAGATGTAATTTTGCGTAATATTATTAATAACATTTTGTTTCTTCGTTTTGGCTTGTGATTAATATTTTTCATAATATCTCTTAGTGTTAGTTTAACATTTCTCATAAGATTTTTGTTGTTTATCATAAGTATTTTTGGTCTTTATTTACTATTTTCTAATTTGGTTTTGTTGGGTTTAGGAAGTGGGGAAATAAATCCATGTTCGAGGGCAAGTGCAAATTCCATATGTACATTTAGTGAAGGGTAAGGGGGCGGAGGAGGAGGTAGGTATAGTTCCATGTGTGTTTGTTTAAATTACATGCATTGTATATTATTTAGGATTTATTTATATGATGAGTGCATTGTAAATTTAGATAACATAAGGTGAAGGAGCATGGATGAAACCACTGAAATATTTGTGTGAGATGCACGTGAAGTGTAGGAGAGTACAAAGGCACAAGGTGAGTTATCTTTTGGTTTCAACATGGATATCTTCCCATTTTAATACAATTGTTCTTCTTCCTCTTTATTGAGGAATTATGATTTTTTGTCCTTGCATAAGATTTACTTTTGCTGCATATGTTATTCATAAGAATTTGTTTTCATTTATGATTTATCGTATATATTTAAGTGTCTATTTTGGTTTATATTTGGTTTAAGTGGAAAATCAGGGCAAGTCCCAACAACCCATGATTCTATAGGTGTAGTGGGTGAAGGTGAAGGTTGCGGCTATATGTATGGTTCATGTGCTTTTCAGTTGTAGTGGTGAATGTGAAAGTTACAGCTAAATGTATGGTTCATGTGCTTTTATTTAAATTTGAGGCATATTACATTATTTTTAAATTTTCATTCATCTAATTTTGAGTGCAATGTTAGTAATGTGGAGGATCACTAACTGAATTTCTAAATATTTGTGAGGGAGAGATTGTAGAGGCAAAGGACGGAAGAGGCAAAGGTGATTCTTTATTTACCTATATACGATTCCCCTACTTGTCTATTTAAGGTATATGATTTTTAGTCTTTACAGAGGATATACTTTCTAGGGCATAACATTATTTATCTATTTTTGGTTGTTGTTTAACATTACTCATAAGATATTTCGTTTATACTTCATATATCTTACAAATTTTTCTATAGATAATTATATGTGGAGGATCACTAATGAAACTAGTGAAATATCATTATGACAAAGAAATTGTAATAGAGTGCAGAGGCAAAAGTGGAGGTAAGTTGACTTTTGGTGCAAATTTTCTGTATGATTTGTTATGAAATCTTTTTGTCTTCAAATATAATACTTTTTTTCCCTCCATAATACACGGTTTGGAGTTGTATATTAAAGTTTCTATGTATTGTTTCTTTTTGCTTGTTTTTTTTTGTGTTTTGTCGTAATTCCACTTTTGCTATTGTTATGATTCTTTTTTTATTTTCTATTTTTATGGATTTTTATTTATTTAATTTGAGCATGCCCATGCTAGCTTGTGGTTTGATATATATATTTATTATTTATTATTATTTTTATGTGTTTTTCTTTTATTTTTTTTTTTTGGACTCAATGTGTGTAGAAATTAAATTCGTCCCTACAACCCATTTTGTGAATTTAATTCCAAAAGTATAGTGGGAAAAGATGATGGAGGTATGTATTGAGAAATTTACTTGTTCACTTTTACGTAATTATATCATTCCATACTCATTTTAATTTTGCCTATTTGACTTTTTAATTATATGTGTGCTTGTTTAAATTTATATTCAATGCATGTAGGGAAGGTGGAGGAGTAACGAAAGCCCTAAATATCTTTTTGTGAGATAGACGTGGGGTGTTATAACAAAGATAGAGGTAATGACATAGAGGTTGAGTTACCTTTTTTCATAAGATAATGTATTTCGTTATTTGTTTAATATTTCACAAAATAAATTTCATTATTGGTGAAATATATTTGACAATGCATTTTATCATTCATTTAATATTTCTTGGGAAATTTTAGTTGCCTTTTGTGTTTTTGTTTAACATTACTCATAAGATATTTCCTAAAAAAATTTGGTCTTAATTTAATATTTTTTGTCTTGGCTTTTGAGCTATTTATCATTCATTTAGCATTTCTTGGGAAATTTTAGTTGTCTTTTGTGTTTTTGTTTAACATTACTCATAAGATATTTCGATCTTAATTTAATATTCTTTCTCTTGGCTCAATAGGTTATTAGGTGGAGAAATTAACCCAGGTTATGACAACTCATTTTGGGGGTTTAGGGATGACACAGATTCCACAATGTAATGGGTGAAGGAAAATGCTCTATTGTTGGTTTAATATTTCTGGTGAAATTTTATTTGTCTTTTGTGTTTTGTTTAACATTACTCAAGATATTTCATAGAATTTTTTGATCTTAATTTAATATTTTTTTTGTGTTTTTTCTTTTATTATCTTTTTTTGGATTCAATGTGTGCAGAAATTAATTTTGTCCCTACAACCCCTCTTGTGAGTTTAATTCCGAAAGTGTAGCGGGGAAAGATGATTGAGGAATTTATTTGTTCACTTCTACATAATTATATCATTCCATACTTATTTTAATTTTACCTATTTGGTTTTTTAATTATATATATGAAAGTGATGAAGGTATGTATTGAGGAATTTACTTGTTCACTTCTACATAATTATATCATTCCATACTCATTTTAATTTTACCTATTTGGTTTTTTAATTATATATGTGCTTGTCTAAATTTAAATTCAATGCAGTTAGGGAAGGTGGAACAATAACGAAACCTTTGAATATCTTTGTGTGAGACAGAAGTGTGGGGGCGTTATAGCAAAGGTAGAGGCAATGGCATAGAGGGTGAGTTACTTTTTTTATTTATAAGATAATGTCTTTCATTATTTGTTTAATATTTCACAAAATAAATTTCATTATTGGTTAAATATTTCTAATGATACATTTTATTGTGAACAAGATCTTAGTTTTGCATAAGATCTTTTTTGTTACTGATCAAGATTTCTCATTACATATTTGAATATCTTTTTAATGTTTTTCATGATATTTTTTGTCTTTTATGGTTTTTTATAAAATTTTAATTAATATATAGTGCAACACAATGCAGGGAAAGTAACATGAAGGCTAACTAATGAACTTTTGAAATATCTATGCGAAACGTTTCATTATGATGAAGAGATAGAGGTAGAGGTGAGTTCTCTTTTTTTTGTAAAATCCATGTGATCTTGTGATGAAATACTCTTGATGTTGGTCTTTGTTTCATATTTCTCATAAGATATTTGATGTGTATTTAATATTTCACATAAGATTTGATGGTCTATATTTAATATCTTTTTTTTTTTTTTTTTTGCAAGATGTTCCTTGATTGACTTATAGAAGCTTTCTGGGCTTACAGAGGAGAGCTCCCCCATTCATTGTTATATTATTTATTATTATTATTTAATTTTAGTTTTAGTTTTTGTATATTTTACATTTTTTTTTATTGTTGTTTGCTTCTTTTTCTATTTCTTGTTGTATTTTTATTTCCTATAGCTATGGTTATTATTTTTTATTTTTTATTATTTTGCTTTTAATAGCATGGCCATGCTAATTTGTGGTTTGATGTTTTACTTTTGGTGTTTATTTTCTCTTGTATATTTCTTACCCTTGTTCATGCCTTTTTGTTTTTAATTCAATGGTTGGGGAAAGTAAGGCAGGTCAATGTAGATTCCATAGATGTAATTGATGAAGGTGAAGGAGGTATGAATGAGGGAATTTACATATTTGCTGCTACACAATTTTATGATTCCATGTTTAAATTGGACTCTTTGCTTTGCTTCTTATATCATGTGTGTTCATGTGAATTTATAGATAACGTGTAATGTCAGTAAATGATGGTTATTGAAATTTATAGGGAAGCAAAAAATGCCTCTAATTGAGTAGATTTTGTAGATATGGATGAAACGAAACAAAATTTTGAATCCTATTTATGACCGTACTAGTTTCCATCTACATTTAGGAAGGGGAAAAGGCACTTTGTGCCATTGGTGGGCGTACATTTCTCACTTCTGTATTTCATTCTCAACAATTTTATTAAAACATGACACATTTTTCGTGTTAGCGCCATAATATCTACAAATTTGTGTTTGGTTGTTGCATGTTACTTAGATTCTAGCTCTCGCATATAGTTCCTTGTTTCAAACATCATGTCTCTATGATGGATGAAGGAGCCAAAAGCATCATGGATTCCGTTCATCTCTCATCATAGCATGTTTGGCTAGAACACACCCTAGTAAGGCAATATAATGAGTTGAAAGAATTTGATCTCGTGGAAGGCTAGGAAAGACTCTAACCTTGTATGTGCATGGTTTGGCCTTGAACCTCACTCTAGCAATTCCCTTCTCGCCTCATCCTAGAAGCATATTTTTTCCATTCTTCAATCAACTTCATTTGGTCCTTAATTTTCACACTAACCTACCTTGCAACCAAGCTTAACCTCATCCTACATACATATTTTTTCCATTTCTTGAATCAACTTTAGCTGGGCCTTAGTTTGCACAACAACTCATTTTTGTTGGTTTGAGGTGGAGGTCTTGTTACAACAGAGTCTCTCATTTCTCAAGATAAAGTTTTAAATATTTAAGTGTGAGAATTTAGCTAATTAAGAGGGGGTCACTATCATCTCACCAACCTCTTCTCACTTTTCGTTGGCTTTCCTCTGGCTCAAGGGGGTTCTTCCTAAGAAACGATTGCTAGGGTTTTTATGGCTTTGAAAGTAATTTTTAGATTTGAGTTCAAAGGTTCCAATGGCTCATTGGAAGGCTTAGGTCAAGCAAGATAAGCTCAAGAAATGTCTCCAAACAAACACAATCAAGAATATGCAATGTCCAATAAAACAATTTAAAGGGTTTTTAAAATGGAAATAGTTCTTAGCATGCCAATACGTTTTTGTGGCATATGGAGTTACTTGATCAACACACTCGAAGCAATATTGTGACATATGGAGTTACATGATCAACAAACCTGAAGCAAAATTGGAACAACAAAATTGGAAGAGATTTAGGTTCAAAGACATGTGCTCAGAGGTTTGACCTAGGCATCCTACAATCTTCAACGGTAAATAAAAGAGAGGGAGCTTTCACATAGGTAACCTTGAAAGAACTTGATGAACATTTTCTTCAAGGAAGACAATGAGATAGAAATATCAACAACTATGATAACTTTGGTGACTATGTAATAATCATTATTCAATAACTTAAACAAAATAAAACAAAGAATAGTTTACTCAATTTAGCATGCATCCATCAAACTTCACCAACAATTGTACATGAAAAGAGAACTATTGATTATTACTCATTAACATAAACAAGATAAAACAAAGGATAATTTACTCAATGTAGCATGCATCCATCAAACTTCACCAAAAATTGTACATGAAAAGAAAACTATCCACATCAACAAGGCCTCTCCAAGTGGTTGCTCAAGTCATCTCATCCATGCATAGCCAATTATGGAAATTGAAGATTTGCTAAGGGATTTGTTTCCTAATCCATCCATGAGAAAATGAGAGGAAGTGCATCTCTATTTATAATTTTATAGAGGAGATGTTCAAATTCCTTTACATTAAAATCTTAATTTCTTAGGCCTAAATAGTCAATCAAGGAGTTAAAGGCCCTTTTATATAGTTAATTAATCTAAACGATACAAAAGAAGGGCTTCTCAAGACACCTGACTTTAGGGGAAAAAGCCCTCAAGTGACCCCTCTTCATAAGTGAGGGTTATAAGGGGCCTTATCATTTAGTGTCCATCCCTCCAAAGCCCCTTCAAAGTGGCAATGTCTAGGCTCTAAAGGCCCATCTGAAAGATTCTCCATCCCTATGGCATTCCAATTGAAGACATGTCCCGAAGTCACAACAAAGAACCCTTCAGAAGGGCTGCTCCTCAAAATAGGTTTCCCTTCAAAGATTACTCAATGGCTTGTCCTCTTCTCCAACCAAGCATGCCACAACTGAATTCTTTCTTCACATGTGGATGTAAGGACTCCACATGGGTCAATACTAGCAAAAATATCTCCAAATGGGGTTCTAGCACCATGTCAAGGTCTTCCATACTTTATGTCATGATTCAAATTAGACATTTAAGTGTTGCAAAACCAACCTCAAGACTGGCATCTTTTCCTTCAATAAATTGAAGCAAGGGTTGGATCTATCCTTTAAACCATAGTTTGGCTCAGTTATCCAAATTCATGTTGTAGGTCGGACCTTTGAAATATGTTACATGTTCTTTTAAATTGAAACATTCAGTAGCCCTTAACAAAGGTGAGTTAGAAAAGCATTTTTCATACACACACACACACACACACACCACACACACACACACACACACACACACCGCACACACACACACACACACACACACACAACACACACCACACACACACACACACACACACACACACACACACACACACATATATATATATATGTCACAATAGTATTTTCATTCTACATATATGTGCCTTAAATTGTTGTTTTGTGTTTATGTGGGATGCCCCTTTAATGAACCTCAACCTTATAGCTTGTCTATAGATGCCCAAGGGATTTGTCCTTCTCATACCAAGGCACATTTCTCCTATATGTCTGAAAGAATTGACAAGGCCTCTTGTGGACATCAAGTTGAGTGCATCTCAATAATCACTTTTTGAATTGTTGAACTAATCACTTTTATCAACCATGATAACTGGATGTTTCTACTCATGCAACACCCTCTCAATTATATCATCACCAAGCAGGTCTCCCACTATAAGATACAATTATTTTGTGTCGTGGAAAGAAAATTTCACGATGCATCGAATATAAATTTCTACATGCAAGTTCCGTTAGACCTCGTGTTCCACTTTTAGAGCATCTATTTACCATAGTTCCTTCCATCAACATTTTGATTTTTTTTGTAAGTTGTTGTGTCACAATCATTTCATACTCAATTAATGTTAAGTTGACATTGCTTTTCTAATATCCTCAGTGTGATGTGTTTGATGCAATTAGAGTTTATGCTCTTCTATACAAAATATGCTCAGCAAATTTTGGTTTCCTAGATGCCACAGGAGTTGTTGTGTTGTACCTATAAGAGGCCTGTGTACATATGGTTGATGCTTGTTAGCTTCACGTCTATAGCAGTAATCTCAATTATCAACCTTTGAATTGTTGTACTAATCCTCTAACACGCTTTTATCAACCATGATAACTGGATGTTGCTACTTTGTCATAAATTGAGTAAATAGGCAAGATTCTCTTTAAAACATTTAAATGTGCAACATCCTCTCGACTTGCTAGGTCTCCCATTATAAGGTACAAGTATTCTATGTCCTGGAATTGAAATTTCACAATTCATCGATTTCCACATGCAGGTTCCTCTTAGACCTCACATGTTTCACCTTTAGAACTTCTATTTACCTTAGTTCCTTCCATCAACATTCTGATTTTTTTGTAAGCTATCATTACACAATCATTTTATACTCATTTGTATTTTCATTCTTCACATCAGGTCACAAGTTGTCACATTCTCTAGATCAACCTTCTCATCATATTGCCTGAATTTACCAAATTTATATGTAGTCCAAAACTTCATTTCTCCTTTTTTATCATCTTCAAAAGTGATTTTGTTCTCGAAAAAATGGGAAGTGAAACGATTGATATTTGATTCCTGAAACTTGTTTTTGAACATTTTCTTGATTCCATAGGCACAACCAAAGTCTTGATGAGCCCACCCGATTGTACAGAATGCTTAAAAAAATTTAAATATTTTTTGCTAAAAGTTTCAGAAATACTTACCTCCGTCATCTTGAAACAGAGATCTGGTCCATCAAAACCGCAGTGACCCATGGCTTCAACTTTTTTTAAACTTGGGAGAGAAGTGGGAATTTCAATCCCCTGAATTTCAATTCCATTATACACCAATGTCATATCAAAAACTTCAACTTTGGAACTTTGGAGAGGTCTCACAGTTTTGTTCATAACTGAAAGATCATACCCTGTCTTGTTCAAATCCCATATTTGAGTTGTCCTTATTCAACACTTCGATATGCAGTAAGCTTAAGCCCACCTTCATACTTGCTTGAGAAAAGACTTTTATTTACCTGAAAACAATCTTATACTAGATGTTGAAAATGGTTCAAATCTTTGATGGGCATTTTAACAATACAATCCTCATCATTAAAAAATTGTAAATTCTTTAAGCGCTCTGTTTCTTGGCTGTATTCATCCTCCTTATCATATCGAGGGTCGTCATCATCATTTGGAACAACAATTTGAAAAACCTTGAGATTTTCTTTCATATTAGTTCTGTAATCTTCATCAACACTCGCTTATCAGATTCTATTCTTCTTATGAGAAGGGAAGTGCCCTCCTTGATTAGCTGCTCTTTTGCTGTCATCACATCCACCATATCCACCATATCTTGTAACAAACCTGTGACAGGGTCAAAGTGAGACTTCCCTCTTGGTAGTCATCATTAAATACTGGTGGCCCTTCAAAGCACAATTCAAAGCACAATATATATATGATATGATCTGCCTTTGTTTTGTCCCAAATCTAAATTCTGATCGAGATCGATGAAAAAATTATTACAAGTCTCAGCTCCGAATTTTCTTCATGTTTAATTACAAGTCCCCTTTTTAACTACCAAGTTTATTGGTTGGTTGGAAGATAGAGGAACGTTATAATCTATGCCTAGATTCTTTTGCGCCGAAGTAGATCATCATGCTTCAGGGGGACTTCAAAACTTACTTTCTTTAAATCTGGTTATTATCTTCAAGGGAGTTAGAAGAATCTTCTTGAACTAATACTTCATCCTTTTCTTAGCAATGCCTTTTTTACCTTTAAAAAGACCAAGGCACCCTTCTTTGGGCTGCATGAACTGCTGATGCGATTCCTTCTCTTTACTTCTAGAGAGTAAGTGAATAGCATCATCATCATGTCCTCATGTTCTTTTACAATATGGAGAACTAGATATGTTTTGGACTTTCTTCCAACCAATCAACTTTGTAACGATTAGGGGACCCAGGGATGCTCGACATCAATAACCTTATACGTTTCATGAAATTTCCATGAGGCCATAATTCACTACATGCAAAACTTCCATCATGAGACAATGTCATTTATGTACCTATGATGTAGAATTCAAATAGATTCCCCTCCAATGTGATATAAAATTTGATGAGTAACTGATTTCCTCGAATTCTGTTACACATAGAATTATGTGATTATAGGGGTTCTTGTGTTATATGTTCCTTAAAAGAGTAGTGTTACATGGCAGCAATGAGATCCTGTTCCCAACCTTTCTTATATGGTGCAAATGTTCTTGCATGATGGGTCTCATAAGAATAGTGAAGGAGACATAAGATATTTGCTTATGAAGAGCTTGGTAGATTTTCTTTCCTGCAAATAGAACTTCTCTAAGTTGAACCTTTTTCCGAATTCTCTTATTGCATGTAAAGTGAATTACATTGATTTTGGGATATAATCAAAACCCTTAGGGAGGTAGGTAACTTCCCTGTTGCAAACTTTTATTAGCATTTGAGAAGACATAGAGGTAGTATTGACTTTGTCAGTTTCATGCTCTTTTGCTTTTCCATTGATATGTAATTGTAAACAAAGTTTATCTCTGGTTTAGGAATTTCACTAGTATCTGCTCAAAGCTATCCATAATAGTTGTTGGATTCACAACGAAACTCCCATCCATTCACAGAGCAGGAACAATTGCTCAGTGGAGTGCACAACTGCAACAACTGCGACATATGTACACGTTATTAGAGGTGGAGATCAGTGACCATATCCTGTTTTTTCCTCTACTTCCATTAATTTTGTGAGTGTTTCAAACATCCACCAAGGTAGAGAGATCACCATCGGTCTGGGAATACAAATAACCCTCCCATGGAGGAGGTGACGGTATCATCAACCTCGAGCCAACTCTGAGCTGATAGCATTAATAAAAGCTTTCTTTTGGGTATTGGAGTTATTTATATCATTGCTTGTCTTTTATATTTCTATTTCTTTTGCTGCATTTCTTGATTGCAGATCTATATGTAATACAGGAAGGTATGTGTTGTGAGTTGGTCTAGAGAGAACATTTGAAGGGAAGATTAACACCGCAGGAGAATGGAAGACCAGCGACGGCAGCTGAATTAACGTTGGGGAATTGGGAATAGACACTCCAGGCAACTGCAGACTGCCCTCCTTGCAGCATCTAGGGGTTGGTTTCCCTTTCATGTCAAATATCCAACACACTGATTCAGATCTGAGGTGACCGTCGACAACTTATGCCATTAATATTGTAGTTATACGTTTTGTCAATTCTGATTTTTGTTCTGGTTTCTATGGTTTCCGTTGTGCCTTTGACTGTATTTCGTTATTGACAGTCATTTATTTTCTGTAGCTTATATTTCTCGATGTGTAAGTTGTTAGGGTTTCTGGGTTCTATTTATAGGTTCTTCTGTTTAAGCCCTCGAATCTTAGAAATCCTTTTACTGATTCCTATATAGAACGGAAATACGGAAATTTGGCTATCAAGGCTATTTTGTGTTCTGCATAATATTGTCTTTGTAGCTATTGTATAAAATTGTATGCACCCTTGTTAGAGTTCCCATTCGTCGTTATTTTATGTGAAGAGTTATTTTTTTGGCAATTACTTAAAGTTTTGGCTTTAGAGAGTTTTTCCTTAGTTTATGAATTGCATTTGTCATCCTTGGGAGGCAACAATCTCTCATTTCCTTATGGAATTTGGTATTGTTTTTTCGTAATATGTTGATAAATAAAAAAATTTGACCAAAAAAATTTGCTTGTGATGATTTACAGGTATATCTGTTAGTTATATTCCAGTTTCAAGATGTAGATGTTTGTCAAAACTCTTATAGACCCTCACTCTCAAGGTTGAGAGCTTTGCAACCGTTAAAGATGTCAAAGATAAGTTCGAGGCCAAAGAAGGGATTCCCTCCGACCAATAGTGTTTGATCTTCACAGGAAAGAGTCTTGATGACCGATGAACCCTTGCTTATTACAACAATCAGGGATCTACACTCCACCTTTTTCTCTGTTTGAAGGGTTGTATTGAAATCAAGCTTAATAAAAGCAGACACTCTAGAATGAGTGCCAGAGATTCAGCAAGATAGTTGAAGAAATGTATCCACCCTTTTACTGGAATATGCATAATGCTAGGGTTTTATCATGTATCATTGTCTACCCAAACCCCTTCAGTATATTATGCAACCACCATTGTTTTCCCTTGTAAGAGGTGCAGATGGATGCTCATATCCATTGGTTCCTCCGGGGCTTTGACCAGGAATATTTTGGATAAAGAAAATAGGAGGTGGGTGCCTGATACCCCATTTTGAGTAGACTGTGCAACCACAACATCTATCCCCTATAAGAGGTGCAGATCGGTGGTCATATCCATTGGTTCCTCCGGAGCTTATATGAGGAATAATTTGTTAAGCTCAATTAAGTTTTTCCCAAGTGCTGCCTACAATTACGGAAGTTAACTGCAATCATTTCTTTAATTTCCTTAAATTACGGAAATCAACTGCAGTCAATTAATTTCTTGTTGGGAGCTGCTGAAGTGGTCCATTACTCCCTTTGGAGTTCTCTACCATGATGTGTGGAACACTTGACACATAGCCAATAGAAGCTTGATGGAAGCTTGGCTATATATATTTCTTGTTGGGAGCTGCTGAAGTGGTCCATTACTCCCTTTGGAGTTCTCTACCATGATGTGTGGAACACTTAACACATAGCCAACAAAAGCTTGATGGAAGCTTGGCTATATATATTTCTGTTTGGTTCCCAAGCTTGCATCTCAATCCCCTTCAGTTTTACACTATCAACAGTTTTACACCATCAAGTTGAGAGAGCAGAGCTTGGAAGTGCCTTCATATTTTTGTAGTGATTTTTCTTGTCTCCATTACTTTTCATAGCTTGATGAATGGGAGCGCTCTCTGCTTGGGCATTTATCTCTTCTCATAATAGTTCTGTGATTTTCCACAGGATGAGAGTTTTTTCTTGGTGAATTTTTTAGTGTTGGAGTACTAGAAAATTCATATCTGCAGATCGTATGTTAAGAGTCGAGAAGTAGGAATCCAATCGGGCACTAGCTGAGCATATCCTTTATCGGTTGGGCGCAAGTGCTTATTTATTGTTGTGGCTGAAAATAAAATAATACAGCCATAACTTGCTTTAGAGGTGTAGTAATAGTCTGGCTATTCAGAAGGTATTTGACGCTTATCAAGCTCAAAATTCTCCGCAAAATTATGGGGTTTGTGTCTAATTGTTTTTCATAGTGGACAATGTGAGAACACGTTTCTTTTTTTGATTCGAGGTTGAATTGGGTTCCCTTGCTCCTAATATGAGACTTTGTCATTGCTTTTGGTCCAAACTTTAATTGTATTTTTGTTTAGAAAGAAAAGTTGTGAGCACAATTAGAGGGGCCGAGGGTTTCAATGTGTGCTGAACAATAATTCTTGTACAGTTTGTATACTTTTCAATAATTGGTCCTATTAGAAGAAGTTCTGCAGATCTAAGGTCTTAATAAGCAAAGGTTGAAGGTGTGCCTAGTGCCAAAACGTGAGGGAGAAACAAAGAGAGATTGTGAGCTTTATGCTAACATTTGGTATCAGAGCTTTTTATCTCTGCTTTGGTGTGTGCAAATTTACAACGGTACTTTAATTTATTTTATCTTGTGAGGAATTATTGCCGTCATTTACAGTAATGCTGATATTTATGGCAGTTTTTACTCATACTCTTGTCACTTATAGTTCTCTTATAGTTCTGGTTATATTAGTGCAGAGTCATATGAAGTTTATTTAAAATGTCATTTTGACTTATTCTTTTCACGAAACATTGTTTTTGACTTTGGTTAAATAAATGTTTATAATTTTATAAGTAAATTTTTAAGTGTTTTGTCGGTGCGGTAATTGTTTCCGATTTCCATATTTTTTTTTTAGTTGCTTCATATTAAACTGTGTATATGATATTTCACGTAGCATGAAATGTGAAGTACCGTGTATATTTTTGTTTATGCAATTTATAAAAAATAATGTCTAGTGATCCATATAATTTTAATTGATTAGAGAATAGCCACAATATCTCTAATTAAATAATATTAGATATTATGATAGATTATGATCACATAAAGATTATTTAGACATTAAATTGTAATTAATTATACTAAATATAATAAATTTTATCCCACAAGATTTTTTATTATATTTATGTAATTAATTAGGATAAAATATTCATAACTTACCCAGAGGAATTATGAATCAATAGTTTTATCATAAAGTTCAAAACTATGAATAATTGAATAATTGAATCTACTTGAATTGAAAATTTAGCCCACAGGCAATTTTTATGTCATTAGATTCAATTTTGAGCATGATTTACATTGGTAAAACGTGAATTTTTATTTAGGCCTCAATTTTAACATAAGCATGTGATCTTTAATTTTGATGCAGTTGTACAACCTGCAAAGTTCTCTGAAATTTGTTGTGATATCCCTGAACTTAAGGGAGATAACTATAAGGTTTGGAAGGAGAGGGTTCTCCTTCATTTGGGGCGGATGGACATAGGCTATGCTATTAGGAAAGATGAACCATCGGCACTCACTAATACGAGCACTGCGGCAGACATCACACTTTATGAACGATGGGAGAGATCTAATCGCCTAAGCATGATGTTGATTAAGACTAAAATTTCATCTAGTATTCGTGGTTTTGTTGATCAGCATGAAAAGGTCCGAGACTTGCTAAAGGCCATTGATGATCAATTCTTCACTTTAGACAAGGCACTAGCAAGCACCCTAATCATGAAGTTCTCATCCCTAAGGCTCACTAGTGTGAAAGGTGTGCGCGAGCACATCATGCAAATGAGGGACACTATGGCTCAATTGAAGAAACTCGAGGTTGAAATATCGGAGTCCTTCTTGGTGCACTACATTTTGAACACCCTCCCACACCAATACGGACCTTTCAAAATCTCATACAACACACATAAGGATAAATGGTCAATTAATGAACTCATGACCATGTGTGTTCAAGAGGAAGAGAGACTGGTGATGGAACTCGGAGAAAGTGCAATGGTGGCAACGCGTGGAAAGGGAAAATCTCAAGCCAATCGGAAAGGGAAAGCTAAAGTACCTCCCCACGCCGATATCAAAAAGGATTCCAAGTGTTTCTTATGTAAAAAGAAGGGACACATGAAGAGGGAATGTGCCAAATTTCATAAATGGCTTGCGGACAAAGGTAATTAATCTCGTTTGTTTGTTATGAATCTAATATGGTTAATGTCAATATTAACACATGGTGGATTGATTCTAGATCAACAATTCACATTTCAAATTCCTTGCAGGGTTTGCAAAACCTAAGGAAGCCAGTGGAAAGTGAGCAAAACATCTATCAAGAAATAAGATGGGCTCACATGTGGAAGCTATAGGAACATGTTATTTAACTTTAAGTAGTGGCTTTCTTCTAGAATTAGAAAAGACCTTTTATGTTCCAAGTTTTTCTAGAAACTTGATTTCAGTTTCAAGGCTTGTACCTTTTGGATATTCCTTTAACTTTTCAAAAAAATATTTCAGTCTATTTTATAAATCTGGTTATGTTGGGAATGGTATTTTGTCTAATGGTCTTTATTGCATTAATTTACAAAACAATGTCACTTATGATTCAATGCATGTTCACACTCGCACTAAAAGATGTGTTATTAATGAAGATTCCTCTAAATTATGGCACTGGAGACTAGGTCACATCTCCATAGAAAGAATTAAAAGATTGGTAAATGAAGGGGTACTTAATACTCTGGATTTTACTGATTTTGAGACTTATGTGGACTGCATAAAGGGAAAGCAGATCAACAAGTCAAGGAAAGGTTCAAATAGGAGTTCAGACATATTAGAGATCATACATACTGATATATGTAGTCCAGACATGGATTCACATGGTCAGAGATACTTCATCTCCTTTATAGATGATTACCCACGATATATGTATCTCTACATGCTTCATAAAAAGAGCGAAGCATTAGATGCCTTTAAGATATTTAAGGCTGAAGTAGAGAAACAATGCGGCAAGCAAATTAAGATTGTGAGATCAGATAGAGGTGGAGAATATTATGGTAGATACACAGAAGATGGACAAGCACCTGGGCCATTTGCTAAATTTCTTCAAGAGCATGGGATTGTTGCCCAATACACCATGCCTGGTTCACTCGACTAGAATGTTGTAGCAGAAAGAAGAAATCGAACTGTATTGGACATGGTGCGGAGTATGCTTAGCAGCTCCAATCTTCCTAAATCCTTGTGGATTGAAGCACTTAAGACGACAGTGTATATATTAAACCGAGTGCCAACCAAGGTTGTTCCTAAAACGCCATTTGAATTATGGAAAGGTTGGAAAACAAGTTTGCAACATATGCGCATTTGGGGATGCCCGTCTGAAGTGATAATATATAATCCACAAGAGAAGAAGCTAGACCCAAGGACCATTAGTGCGTATTTCATTGGATATACTGAAAGGTCTAAAGGTTACAGATTTTATTGTCCATCTGACATCACTAGGATTGTGGAATCAAGAAATGCGAAGTTTCTTGAAAATGACTTGATCAGTGGGAGCGATCAAACCAGGAACATAGTTTCTCAGAAGGATAATTCAGAATCTCAACCTTCCACCTCGAGTGATAGATTGGTTATTGTTCATAGCACCCCTTAAGTACAAACTGGTGTTGAGAAACCAAGTGTTGAAGTTCCACAAGTTGCTGATGGCAATCCAGTAGATCAGGTAGTTCAAGAGTTGCCAAGAACTTTTGAACAACAAGTTGAACCACATACTTCTAAGGAAGATGATGGTACAACATTAAGAATATCTACTAGACCAAAGAGATCACCAATTCCTGATGATTATGTTGTGTATCTGCAAGAATCTGACTACAACATTGGAGCTGAAAATGATCCCGAGTCATTTTCACAAGCTATGAGTTGCAAAGAATCAGAATTATGGTACAATGCCATGAAGGAAGACATGAATTCCATAAAGAGTAACGAAGTCTGGGATCTTGTTGAGTTTCCTAATGGTACAAAAGCCATTGGATATAAATGAGTCTTTAAGACAAAGAAAGACTCATTGGGCAACATTGAGAGATACAAGGCAAAACTTGTTGCTAAGGGATTCACTCAGAAAGAAGGAATCGACTACATGGAGACTTTTTCTCCTATATCTAATAAAGATTCCTTGCGCGTTATTATGGCATTAGCAGCCCATTTCGACTTGGAGTTGCAACAAATGGATGTGAAAACAACTTTTCTCAATGGAGATCTAGAGGAGGAGGTTTACATGAAACAACCTAAAGGATTCCCCTCTAGTGATGGTGAGCAATTAGTTTGCAAGCTCAAGAAGTCATTATACGGTTTAAAATAGGCATCCCACCAATGGTATTTGAAATTCCATAATGTAATTTCTTCCTTTGGTTTTGTAGAAAACAGTATGGATCAATGTATATACCTGAAAGTTAGTGGGAGTAAAATTTGTTTCCTTGTTTTATATGTGGATGAAATTTTGCTAGCAACCAATGATAAGGGTTTGCTACATGAGGTGAAACAAGTCTTTTCTAAAAAATTTGATATGAAGGATATGGGTGAGGCTGTTGGGTCCCTATAATACTAGTGATTACCCCATTACTATTGTAGTTATACCCCTTATTAATATTGTTGTGCCCCTATTGCCCCCATATTGTTATTATTATGCCCCATAGAATCCCTCTATTGTTATTCTTGTGGCTTTATATTATTATTGTTAGGTCGGCTAGATTATATTGTGACTCCTTAGACTCATATATATAGAAAGGAGGTTTTTTCATTTGAATCATCCAAGAATTGTTC